>LR812538.1:7752485-7869985 GCA_903798195.1 Danio kyathit | reverse complement strand
TAGATAGATAGATAGATAGATAGATAGATAGATAGATAGATAGATAGATAGATAGATAGATAGATAGATAGATAGATAGATAGATAGATAGATAGATAGATGGATAGATAGATTCTCAAATTTTGATTATTTTAATTTCTTTATACTCTGTAGTAACTCATATAGTTGCATAAGCAATAAAATATCATACAAAAATACAGCATTCACATATAAAAAAACAATAATTTATAGTAAACATTATAATGTTTTTGAACTATGTTTTAGAAAAGTACGTGAATTTTCATGGTTGATATGTTTTTACAACAACTATCTATATATAAAGAAATTGCTAAATACTGTACTACATTTTCTACAACTTTAGGGTATATTATACTACAATACACTAGTAAAAACTAAAGTAAACTACAGTACCTATTATAGTGTATCAGTTCAATATTGTTACAGTATGCTGAACCAAGTGCTGTAAATTCTAAATACTATAATATATACAGTATAATACACTTTATGGTTCAAAAACAGCAGTATTTCCTACACATTACTGTAGTATCATTTTATATACAACTCTCTTTTTAACTCTTTTTTTTTCCCTTAGAATTCATGTTCGTTTCGAAATTAATATCCCGTCAAATTAATCTAAAGAATGAGCCAACATTTAGTGTAAACCAACAGTGGATTCTTTTGTTGTTTAAAGAGGGTATTGTATGATTTATATAGTTTAAGTCAGAATAATTAGCCCCCCTAAATTATTAGCCCCCCCTGTTTATTTTTTCACCCCAACTTCTGTATGTATGACAAACATAACAATTTGAATAACTCATCTCTCATAACTGATTTATTTTATCTTTACCATAATGACAGTAAATAATATTTGACTAGATATTTTTCAAGACACTTCTATACAGATTAAAGTGACATTTAAAGGCTTAACTTGGTTCATTAGGTAAACTAGGCAGATTAGGGTAATTAGAAAATTCATTGTATAACGATGGTTCGTTCTGTAGACTATCGAAAAAAAAAATTATTTTATTTTAAAAGGGGCTAATAATTTTGACCTTAAATGTTCTTTTAAAAAGTAAAAACTTCTTTTATTCTAGCCGAAATAAAACAAATAAGACTTTCTCCAGAAGAAAAAATATAATCAGACATACTGTGAAAATTTCCTTGCTCTGTAAAACATCATTTGGGAAATATTTAAAATAAAAAGGAAAAAATAATAACTAATAATTCTGACTTCAACTGTATATATAGGCTATGACATGCAGAGTTTACAGGATGGCATTCCAATGGCATTTCAGTGTGCTCCGCGTTGATTAATAATGACATCACTCGCCCCCCTGCGATGCCTTCCCGCGTCTCTCTCCATACATGGGCGCAGGACCGAAAGCCTAGCGCGGGTCTCGGTCTCTCCTCTCCGCGCCCTTCCATTCATGGCCGCTCCGCTCTCAATGGCGCTCAGGCTACCAAATATGGAGAAGGAAGCCCAGCGGCCCAAGGCCACTCGACGGCTATAAATTGGCCGCGACTCAAGGCGCTTTCTACCATTCGCTCTCCAAGGGAACCAGCTCCTGGTGCTGATCTGGTAAGTACAGCTAAAGCTTTCAGAAATGTCAGACTTCATTTAATGGGATGATCTTCTGAATGCTAGGATTTAAACTAGGTCAGTTCATATGGCTGGAATTACAATGCAAATAAATGACTTGAGCTAAACAAACATTTCAGAGGCTTAGAGTTGCCAGTTAAGAATACTTTGCTGACTTTGAGTTTTAGTGAAGTTTTAATGTTCTTACTTTTAAAACCTTGTTATGAGGAGAAGTCAATCAAGGATAAGCATGTCAGCATCATGAATTACTGAACTGCTCTCTTGAAAATGAGCAGTTCCGGAAAATGTTTTTTTTTTTTTACAGCAAAACTATAGAATGATCAGTTTTGTTATACTCTGTGAAGATTTCAGTGAAGATTTCTGTCAGCAAAAGAACCATTTGAGAACCCATTATTCAACGAAAATGTTTCATGGATATTAAATCTTCCCCACAAAGCCAATTGTTTTAGATCAATATGGTTTACGAAGTGATGAAGTGAAAACATAACCCTGGCTGGAATACAAACAAACTTACACGGATGTTCACAGAATGTTCAAACGTGTGTCTGATCTTCATCTAGAACCCCAGCTGACATCATGTGTGACGACGATGAGACCACTGCTCTTGTGTGTGACAATGGCTCTGGCCTGGTGAAGGCTGGCTTTGCTGGAGATGATGCTCCCCGTGCTGTCTTTCCTTCCATTGTTGGTCGTCCACGCCACCAGGTATGTTTTTTTTTTTTTTATTGCAAGATAGCTACATTATAACGTCATTGAACTTAATTTCACTTAGCCAGACCTTCACACCTACAAGGTCTGTGCTCTTTTCCAGTCTCTATCAGCCATGGATCACTCTATGTGATGAAATACATCACAAATTGTTTTGTTCTGCATCGTGTTTATGAACACATGCCATTGAGACTTTTAATATAGGAAATTGTTATGTACACAACTTAAAGGTCATTTACAGAGTGTATACCATTAGCAACACATACAGATAATGGTTAAATTATTAGCCCTCCTGTGAAATTTTCTTTTTTATATAGATATATTTCATAAATGCTGTTTAACAGGGACATTTTTAAACACCTTTTTAAACATTATACACTGTAAAAATAAATTAAGCAACAACAAAAAACATATTCCTTATTTCTTTTCGTTTTTTCTTGTTCAGTCAACTTTTGAAAACATTAGCTGCACTGACCTAAAATTATTTGTCAGTAATAAAAAAAATCATTTAGTTGGGTTAACGTTAAGATTATTAGTTTTGTGGAGCGGTCATCTACGCTATAACAAAACATTTTAAATTGTGCCAAATTAACATTTTTTTTCTGTAGAACTGGAATGCCTGAAGTTGAGTAAACAGAAAAAAAATATTATCCTTATTTCCTTTAGTTTTTTCATGTTTATTCAACTTTTAAAAACATCACACTGACCTAAAATATCAGAAGTTGAGTGAACAAAAAAATCTCATTATCCTTATTTCTTTTCACTTTTGCTTGTTTACTCAACTTTTGAAAACATCACACTGACCTAAAATGTATGAAGTTGAGTGAACAAAAAACTCTTTTGGAAATTTGTACTAATAAATAATACAATATCTGAACAAACAAACAGTTTAATTGAGAGAAAAAAAAAACTAAAACAGAGACAAATGATAACAAAATATTTATTAGACACAGAATTAGAAACAAGACAGGAGGCAAAATAACAATTATGGTAAACAAGACGAGGATCAAAACATGACAGGACAAACAGGGAAAAATGCTTTGTAATGCTTCACAGGGAAAAACAAGACTCAGCAAAGAGTCTGTGAATGAGGTGTCTTTATAGTCCTAGTAATCAGTCCATCATGAGCTTCCAGCTGTGTGTGCAATCAGAAGTAAACTGGTTCCTCCATTTGAATAAAGCTGCGGTCACACTGGACTTTTCTCCCCATAGACATCCAATCATACTCACGCAAATGCGTCAGACCAGAAACGCAAGCTCGTGTGACAAGTTTCGCAGTTTTCTGCGTTACAAAGTTCAAGCTTGGTGAACTCTGACCTGCGAAATCGCATCACTTGACTGCGTGAGACCAATCGAAGATCAAAACATGACCTCTCTGTACAGGAATTTAAAATATGGACCAATCACTCGCTTTTTTTAATGTCTAATCATCTTGTTTAATCCCGCCCCTTTTCGCAGCACTGTACGGCAGAATTTCACACGCACAAACTCTAGTGTGACCACAGCTTTATAGTTTGAGCATTTGATCTGTCATTTAATTATTACAGGATTTGACTAAGTTGTTCATGAAAATTAGATATCAAATACATTTGATTTCTCATTTGAGAATGAATTTTTATTTATTGTTTGATCGTTTGAGCATTTGGGTAGTTGTTTTGAAATTTAGATTTACTATTTAATGTTTTTAAGTTTTCTTTTCTTTTTTACACATGCGCCAAGCATTGTGCAGCCCTTAACTAGGTTAGAACCTACTATGTTAATTAGGTTATAGGGCAAATTATGTTGTTTAGGCAGATCAAACATGGTTATATACTGTATATATATATATATATATATATATATATATATATATATATATATATATATATATATATATATATATATATTTTTTTTTTTTTTTTTTTTAATTAAATTTTTTTTTAAGTGATCTAATAATATTGACCTTAAATTTAAACATACTATTGACTTCTATTTTAAAATATAATAAATTTGTATTTATTGTAGCAAAACTAAAAGAAACAAAACTTTCTCTAATAGAAAATATAAAGTTGAAGTCAGAATTATTAGCCCCCCTTTGAATTTCTTTTCTTTTTTAAATATTTCCCAAATTGTTTAACAGAGCAAGTAAATTTTCACAGTATGTCTGATAATATTTTTTCTTCTGGAGAAAGTCTTATTTGTTTTATTTCGGCTAGAATGAAAGCAGTTTTAAATTTTTAAGGTCAAAATTATTAGCCCCTTTTTTTTCGATAGTCTACAGAACAAACCAGTTTTACAATATCTTGCCTATAGCCTAACCTGCCTAGTTAACCTAATTAACCTAGTTAAGCCTTTAAATGTCACTTTAAGCTGTATAGAAGTGTCTTGAAAAATATCTAGTCAAATATTATTTACTGTCATCATGGCAAAGATAAAATAAATCAGTTATTAGAAATGAGTTATTAAAACTATCATGTTTAGAAATGTGTTGAAAAAATCTGCTCTCAGTTAAATAGAAATTGGGGAAAAAATAAACAGGGGGGCTAATAAGTCTGACTTCAACTGTATATAATAGCAAATACTGTGAAAATGTTCTTGCTTCTTTAAACAAGACTTGGGAAATACTTGAAAAAGAATGAAAAAAATTGCAGGAGGTTGATCATAATAAATGTTACTTACTTTTTTTTAGTTGTATGAATTTCTTCTGTCACATGAGGGGGTTTGCCATCATGTCAGTTTAAGGCTCTAATGCTGAGACTACAATGAATTTAGTTTAACAGTAGAACATAACGCCAAGGTCAAGCGATTGATTCCCTTCAATATACCATTAGTTGTATTGGATAAATGTTGCTGCCAAATGCACAATGCAAGCACTGTATGTACTGAACTTTTGACATCATCTCGTCCCCAACAGGGTGTCATGGTAGGTATGGGACAGAAAGACTCCTATGTGGGTGATGAGGCCCAGAGCAAGAGAGGTATCCTGACCTTGAAGTACCCGATCGAGCACGGTATTATCACCAACTGGGACGATATGGAGAAGATCTGGCACCATACCTTCTACAATGAGCTGCGTGTGGCCCCTGAGGAACACCCCACCCTGCTCACAGAGGCTCCTCTTAACCCCAAAGCCAACAGAGAGAAGATGACACAGGTAATCTTGCTTAAAAATTGCTTAAAAAACTGTACAATCTTAAAATGACACACAAATATATTTACATTACTTAACCTGTTGTGGCGGCATGATGGCTAGCTGGATCAAGTCCCGGCTTGGCCAGTTGCCGTTTCTGTGTGGAGTTTGCATGTTCTCCCCATGTTTGTGTGGGTTTTTCCTGGGTGCTCCAGTTTCTACCACAGTCCATGTGGTATAAAAGAATTGGATAAATTGGCCATGGTGTATGAGTTTGTGAATGTGAGAGTGTATGGCTGTTTCCCAGTACTTGAGTTGTGGCTGGAAGGGCATCCACTGTATAAAACATATGCTGGAATAAATGGTGGTTCATTCCGCTGTGGTGACTCCTGATAAATAAGGGACTAAGCTGAAGGAAAATGAATGAATGAATCAATAACCTGCTGTTTGCTTCTTTTTGTTTGCAGATCATGTTTGAGACCTTTAACGTTCCCGCCATGTATGTGGCCATCCAGGCTGTGCTTTCACTATATGCTTCTGGCCGCACCACTGGTGAGTGTTTGTGTATAGGGGATTTACCAACCTACTTCACACATGATGTCACATGGGTTCAACCGCGCATACCGGTTGCAAAAAAAGACGTGTTATGCGGTAGGATGCCAAATTCGAAGTCCAAAAATAGAAAACTTAAATTCTACCATACACCACACTGCTTTTGAAGCCAACCGCAGACGTCTTTGGCTGAAGAGCTGAATGAAGTGAGGACCTAATTAAAAATGCTCGACTCTGCAGTTCTCATTTCATATTGGTATATTCACGCTATGCTGAATCATACACATTACTCATTTTTGATTGCAGCAATGATTTCAGCAAAAACAATTAAATATGGTGAATTAACCTGCAGACACTGAATTCTTAGAATGAAATGTAAAAGTGTAAGTTCACATACCCTGCCGTACATGTGCAGTTTACTGTCAGAATGCAGTTGTTTCGCTTGTTGATGATTACCCAGGCCTTGTTCAGTTCCATCTTCTTTCCTTGTCTTTGGCTAAGCAGAATCTTGATTTTTGGCACTACAAAGTTTTGAATCTGCTAATCATGGAACATTATATCTTGCGCATGACCACACAGAACACAATTGTTGGCATCCAAAGACTTGTAGGCCTTTAACTTCTCTCTTGTAAAATCAATGAGATAGTTGTATATTTCGGGCTTGATGCTTGACCATTTCGTCTAATCTTTAACTTTAACGTTAATTTGGCCGAATCACTGTGCTTGTCACTGGGTGACAAGCTGTTATAATACGCTGAAAGCATTATGTAAATAATATATATAATATGTAATCAATATAACTTATCTCTAATACAACAACAAACTCTGTACCGCATCGGATGTCATTCCCTCGCTGTAAATGCTAGCGCTTCCAGTTTTTTTCTGCAACCTCGATGCACGCGCATCCTGAATGTTTACAAACCGGTAATTTGTCTATACATGCATTGAAATATCTCATTACTTGTAGATTTCTATAGGACCAAGACAATCTTATGGAAAGTAATTATTTTGTTAATTTAGTGGCTAATAGTAACTAATTCAAATGAATTGTTACAATCTAAATAGTAAGTTTTCATTTGACCATCCTATGCCTCAGTGACAGGTTTAGGGGTGGGCATTCATGCTTTCTTGTTTAAAAAAAAAATCTTAAAAATCATCTTCAACCTGCGAAAATGAACTGTTTCAAAAATTCTAACTTTAATACCATTTTAAAAGAAATATTGTATACTATTGCAAATGACACCTAAGTTCCAAGCTTGGTTTTGGGAGGACATAGCATATTCAGTCCTATCAAATTACCTTTATTCAACAAGGTTTTGAAGGAAGATATTTAGATTGTTTACGCAGCATGAGATAAGATATGCATAAGATATATATATATATATATACAGCTGAAGTCAGAATTATTAGTCCCCCTGAATTATTTGCTCCCTGTTTATTTTTTCCCCAATTTCTTTTTAACGGAGAGAAGATTTTTTCAACACATTTCTAAACATAATAGTTTTAATAACTCATCTCTAATAACTGATTTATTTGATCTTTGCCATGATGACAGTAAATAATATTTGACTAGATATTTTTCAAGGCACTTCTATACAGCTTAAAGTGACATTTAAAGGCTTAACTAGGTTAATTAGGTTAACTAGGCAGGTTAGGGTAATTAGGCAAGTTATTGTATAATGATGGTTTGTTTTGTAGACTATTGAAAAACAAATTGCTTAAAGGGGCTAATAATTTTGTCCTTAAAATGGTATTTAAAAAATTAAAAACTGCTTTTATTCTAGCCGAAATAAAACAAATAAGACTTTTTCCTGAAGAAAAAATATTATCAGACATACTGTGAACATTTCCTTGCTCTGTTAAACATCATTTGGGAAATATTTAAAAAAGAAAAAAAAATTAAAAGGGGGGCTAATAATTCTGACTTCAACTGTATACATGGATGATTGTAAAAGATTGTTTACTGAATAACTTCCATGTGCAGGGCACAGGTGCTCTACTAAAATAAATCCTATAGTTTAATTTGACTACAAACACCTAATTGACAAAATAGACTTTCAGATTCAGACCACTGACATAATTTTAGAAACAGATCAGTGCAAACTATTTTCTAAATCTCCTGACACACATATTTTTGACATCTTTCAAGTGGGGTTCAAGTATTATTTAGGGGAATCAAACCCACCCAGATCCCCTGTAATTCATACCCTGGTTTTACCAACAAAAATGCTGGGTGTCCAATCCTGCACCTAGTAGGCCAATGTTCCATCCTTAGGCCCCGTTTACACTAATACGTTTTAGTTTGAAAACGCATAAGTTTTGCTACGATTACGCCATCCATCCACACTACGCTGGAGTTTTCGAGTGCCGAAAACAGCTTTTTGAAAACGCTGAAGAGGCCGTTTTAGTTTGGCCGTTTTAGTTCTTTTTTGCTGAATATCAGTTTTAATAGTCAATAATGGCCATTATAACAGTATAACATACAATAAGTTTATACAATATAGGAAATAAAGGCAAGCTTAAATAAAGGTTACATTAATTAATTAATATATTAACCTATCTTAGCACTGAGCCAAAACATGTTACCTGAGAACAAGTAATAGATTCAAAAGACCAAAGTTGGGGAATATGTCGTTAGATACAGACAACAAGATGAATTCAATATCACGTTTCACAATTATAGTGAGATTAGATCCAGCAACAGATCCTTGATGAACAACGTGCACAGCTCTCATCTGGGTAGATGACTGCCTGGAGCTCAGGAGTCCACATACGCTGCATCGCATGCCAGAGTGTGTGTGTGTGTGTGTGTGTGGTCACCTGATGTGCATTTTCAGCGGTGTAGTATGGACGGAGACAGGGACGTGCAGAGACTTTTTAAGGGGCAGGATCTCAAATGGAAAAAAGGGCACTTTTTATTAAATAATAGTAATAATAATATAATAAAATATATTATAATGAGATTATTAAGGAGATTTCACCCTAAATTCACCATATGAAAATTCTGTCACCATTTACTCACCTTTTACTTGTTCCAAACCCATTTGACTTTTTTTTCTTCTGTTGAACACACAAAATAATATTTTGAAGAAAGCAGGAAACCTGTAACCATTGACTTTCATGGTATTTGTTTTTCCTACTCTGGAAGTCAATGATTTCAAGTTTATAGCTTTCTTTAAAATATCTTTTTTTTTTATATTTTATTCGTTAGTGTTCAACAAAATAAAGAAACAAAGATTTGGAACCACTTGAGGGTGAGTAAATGTAGATTTTTGGGTGAACTATCCCTTTTCAATCTATTATTTTTGTTTGAGTTTTTTTTTTTTTTTTTTTTGTTGAACAAAATAAAATATTTTGAAGAATGTAGGACACACTGATAGCCACTGACTTCCATAGCTAGCCTATATGTACATGTTTTATAGCTTCAATTGACTATATATTCTGTGTGACTGCAAAAACAAGAGGGCAATAGTTTCACCATCTAGCTGTCGTTTCTCCATTACATTAGCCTGTATGCCTATGATATTGCCCTGGCAAAACTTTAGCTAACTTAATACATGGTTGTTAATCAGGAGGATGCTAGCAAGACAAAATAGCCTATTTGCTTTTGAACATTTGGATAAACCAACGCTATCTCACGGCCAATTCGTAACTTTTTGATAAGTGGCTAATTCGTATGAATTCGTACGATCTAATTCGTACAAATTAGTACGATTTGCCCATCACCCAATGACGGCTGGGGTTAGGGGTGGGGTTAGGTGCCACGCCTCCTTTTTAAAATCGTACATTTTCGTACGACTGAACTCGTACGAATTCGTACGAATTAGCCACTGAACTGACAAAACGTAAAATACTTACGTTTCCTCGTGAGATCAGGCTGGATAAACAGCTGACGTTAAATTTGAGACTTTTGTTAACCGATACTCACCTCCACACAATGAAGATAAATGACGATGAATTTACATCGGTGGTTCTGTCGATCATATTGCGCTGCCGTAACGGAGGTCAGCTAGTAATATATGTTTTACACACACTCCATCTGCAGTGTGTGTATGGGTCAGACTGTAAAGCTACTGTATGGCCCAGATGCAGTCCGTGTGCAATGCGGATGCAGGAGTTGGCATAGACGCTGATAGACGTTACTCCACTGTTGACACCTTACTGTTGAGGTGAGAGTAACAATGTAAATAGAGTCTTCGTTAGAGCATTCGCCTCGCATGTGGCTTTTCTTTCCAAATCGTCGGTTCGAGGATCGCTTGGAGCGGCTAGACTAAAACCAAGATATACTTTAAAATTTCGTTTTTTTATTGTTTGACAGGGAAAGCGGTCCTGAAATAGAACACACATTAACATACATATATTATATTATTAGTAGTATTTAAAAAATAGTTATTATCCCCAGGAAAAAAGGACACTTTCTCTCCAGGAGAAAAAGGGCAGGGGCTCAAGCACCCAAAGCCCCCACCTCTGCACGTGCCTGGGCGGAGATTTGTTCAGAAACGCTGGGTGAAAGCGAGTATGGACGTGGATCGTTTTCATTTTAAAACGCTGTTTTAAAACTAAAACGTATTAGTGTAAACAGGGATTTAATCAGGCAAAACTGAAAGATATAACCAATGTTTTAGGATTGCTTAAAAAATGAAGGCAGTTGTGATTAGAGATGGAGCAAACCTTTGAAGGCCAGTGACTTCTCTGCATCTGGTTTAGCACCAAACCAGAGTCTGAAGACCTTGATTAGCCGGTTGGGTTGTTTTTAATTAGAGTTAGAGCTAAAGTCTGTAGTCCTCCATCAGGAACAGGTTTAGAAAACACTGATCAAGCCTGAAAGAGCAGGTGAACTCATTAAAGCTTTTCTTTGTTGTTTGTAGGTATTGTGCTGGACTCTGGAGATGGAGTGACCCACAATGTCCCCATCTACGAGGGTTATGCTCTGCCCCATGCCATCATGCGTCTGGATTTGGCTGGTCGTGACCTGACTGACTACCTGATGAAGATCCTGACTGAACGCGGCTACTCTTTTGTGACCACTGGTATGAATAAGCTGTCATTAATAAACCATTTAGGTCACACTTTATTTTGATGGTCCGTTTGTTGAATTTAAGTTACATTGCATCTACATGCCAACTAATTCTCATTAGATTATATGTAGACTGTTAGGTTGGGGTTAGGGTTCGCGTTAGGGTTAGTGTAAGATGACATGTACTTGCAAAGTTTCTACTAGTCAGTTAAATGTCTGTTGAAGGAGCTGTATCAACAGATATTAAGCAGGGTCTACTAATACTCAAATGGACCATCTAAATAAAATGTTACCGCCATTTATTGTACCATATATTAAACTAATATTCGGTTAACACTGGAACTGTCTTCCCACAGCTGAGCGTGAGATTGTGCGTGACATCAAGGAGAAGCTGTGCTACGTCGCTCTGGACTTTGAGAATGAAATGGCCACTGCTGCTTCCTCTTCTTCTCTGGAGAAGTCCTATGAGTTGCCTGACGGCCAGGTCATCACTATTGGAAATGAACGTTTCCGCTGCCCCGAGACCCTCTTCCAGCCTTCCTTCATTGGTTTGTGTTATTATTTATTTTATCCATCTACGTATAATATAGCGTGTATTGCTCTAAACTGGTTCAGAGTTGTTTTTAATATTACATATAGACTACTTTGTATTTATTAATGCTTTTTGACAAGTTTTATCTAACATTATTGATTTCAGATCATTGCTGTTCAGTTGTAATTTATGTTTGGTGTAATATTAGTTATATTTAGTTATTAAGCAATTTTTTAATTCAGTAATTTCGCAATTTTCATGTTTTTATGGTTTATATATGCTATGGTTAAAGGCAAAATCATTTTAATCTTTTTCCAAAAATTTCCCAAGTTTTTTAAATATTTTATCTGACGTTCATACTTTATTTTATTCATTCTGTTACGAATTAAATTAAAAATCCTTAATCAAAAAGTGGTTTAACCAAAATGTAACAAGTTAACAGGGATTAAAAATATAATCCCTGGTGCCCCCGCACTCTCTCTCCTCATAATATGAACCAAAAACACAACCACTAAGAATGAACAAAAAAATAGGATTTATTTTACAGAATATAAGGAGCAAAAATAACATCGGGAGGGGATCAGCCAAAATAAATGACAATAAACGAAACTAACTAAATTAGAGCAAACTTCCCTGGAAAATAGATCATAAAATAAAATACAGAAACTTACCTCCCTATACTAACAACACAGGAGAAAACGAAAATAATAAAAAAAAGGCACCAAACCTCCCTACCATGCTCCAAGCGAGACAGGGAGACAGGAAACCGGGTTTCTCCGGTTAGAATGTACAACTTCACATCGGCATCTCACAAAATGCCATATAAGAGACATCAGTAACAAACACTCATTTTGGTTCACTTAAGCAACAATATCTCCACAAAGAATTAACCAACGAGGTATCGAGAGAGAGGGGGGAGCCGCTGAATCCATGCTCTCTGAGGGTTTAAATACAGTCGCCGGCACTCCAAGCGCCAATCATGATCCGATGTATCCGCTGCACCTGCGAATAATTCAAAGAGAGAGCGAGAGAAAGAGCGAGAGCGAAAGTGAGAGAGAGAGAAAACACCACACACACTACACCACAACAACTATTCGTAACAATTCATTCATTTTCTTTTCGGCTTAGTCCCTTTATTAATCTGGAGTCGCCACAGCGGAATGAACCGCCAACTTATGCAGCATATGTTTTACGCAGAGGACGCCCTTCCAGCTGCAACCCATCACTGGGAAACACCCATACACTCTCATTCACACACATACACTACGGACAATTTTAGCTTACCCAATTCACCTGTACCGCATGTCTTTGGTCTTGTGGGGGACACCGGAGCACCTGTGGGAAACCCACGCAAACGTGGGGAGAACATGCAAACTCCACACAGAAATGCCAACTGACCCAGCCAAGGCTCGAACCAGCGACCTTCTTACTGTGAGGCGACAGCACTACCTACTGTGCCACTGCGTCGCCCTACTTTATTTTATACCAGCTTTATTTAAATAAACAAATAGTTTTTTAGGTATTTTTATAGTTAACATTAACAACTGCTTCTTTTGTCTACCGAAGGGATGGAGTCTGCTGGCATCCATGAGACCACCTACAACAGCATCATGAAGTGCGACATTGACATCCGTAAGGACTTGTATGCCAACAACGTCCTATCTGGCGGCACCACCATGTACCCAGGTATTGCTGACCGTATGCAGAAGGAGATCACAGCTCTGGCTCCCAGCACCATGAAGATCAAGGTACAGTATTTTTTCAGCTTTCCTGTCTTATTGACTCAAGCATGCAGATGTAAGATAATAACGGTCTTCCTTCTCACAGATCATAGCTCCCCCTGAGCGCAAATACTCGGTTTGGATCGGTGGCTCTATCCTGGCTTCCCTGTCCACCTTTCAGCAGATGTGGATCAGCAAACAGGAATATGATGAGGCCGGTCCATCCATCGTCCATAGGAAGTGCTTCTAAATGCAACGATGCCCAGGATACGCTGCTGATTTTGACCGACACCCTGCTGAAATTCTCAACATTACCTTCGCCTGCTATGCATGCAGGCAGATTTTGCCTTTATTTTTCCTTGTACAGTATGTTTACACCAAAGTGCACATTTTTTGTAGTTATTTACTGGTTCATAATTAAATTTGTATGTGGATATTTATTGGTTTTTAAATAAACAAGAAAAAAACTTTGTGAGGAAGTTGTTTTTTTTATATCCAAAAGTGTCTTTAAAAAGCCCCTATTATGGGTTTTTGAAAATGACCTTCTATGTAGTGTGTAACACAGCTCTAAGTGAAGTGAAATATCCAGCTAAAGCTTAAATCTGAAAGTGGACAGTTTTTAAAACTATTGATTCATCTATTAAAGAGTCGACTCATAGTGGCTCGAATGAATCATCCTGATAACGAGTCTTTAGGTGTTTCGGCGAGACGTGGATACGAAACATAAGCCCCGCCCATTTGCTCGCAAACCCGGGAAAATTTAAACCTGTGGTCCTGCCCACTAACACAGCAGCAAAGACAAAGAGGAAGATAAACAGATCCTGAAGTCATGAGTCATGAAGACGCTGTGCTTAGCTGGATATTATTGGAAGTTTGAGGGAAAGTTCGTGTTATATTCTCTACCCAAAGATAAAGCTGTGAAGAGTCAGTGGTTGAGGTTTATTTTTTCAAAAAAGGAAGGATCAGAAAAGACTACTGATGTATGAGACTTTGACAGAGCTCCACAGGAACTATCAATACACAGCTCATGGATTAGTTTCTTCCTCCATTTTGTAATGAGGGTTGGTGATCGTTGGGCAAAGCAGAGTACAGGTAAGCCCTGAGAACATATAACACTTATACATATCGCGACTAAAACCAAGCTAAAAGTGCGACGCGTGCCGCTTTCTTTGCGGATTTAAACGTGTTTGTGAGCTTGCAATCCTGTCGTTTGTCATTGCGGCGGTCAAGGTTCAGAATAGTTCAGCTTTTGCCACTGTGTGGATTAATACTGAATGTGTGTTATTGTTAATAATAGA
Organism: Danio kyathit; assembly: GCA_903798195.1. Lineage (NCBI taxonomy): Eukaryota > Metazoa > Chordata > Actinopteri > Cypriniformes > Danionidae > Danio > Danio kyathit. Next base: position 7,855,448 of record LR812538.1, on the reverse strand, counting down.
GCAATATGCTGATGTTTAACTGCACTGCTTTAATGCACTCATGTACACTCACAGAAATCCGGAAGACTGGGGGAAAGTGAGGACCGGGAGGGAGTGGGTGTCGCGGATGAAAGTGAGAACCAGGGGAGTTCACGCCCTCACTATTTAATGGACGCGCCGCCCCTGATAACACTGGTGAGTACTGTGTACCCGGTTTCCCTCTCAATTGGACTGTTTTTAACACGATTGTGCGGGTATAAACACTTATCGTGTTTTTCGCGACTGTCACAACCGTGTTTTCCAGATGAGTGGGCAGTTTTTTTTTTTTTTGCATTTTGGCGGGTTTTGGATAGTTTGGGTTGGAATCAGTCAGCTACATCTGGCAACACTGAGGTAGAGTGTGATGGGCTAGGAGACTCGTGTTGATCTCCTCCCCAGTTCTTGGAGTTTTTGCTCAATAAAATAGTTGTCGTCAGTATTTTCAAGTCCATCGTCTGTATTTACATTCACCCACTGCCGAAATCCACGCCTTACACAAATATGAAGTGTGTATGCACTCTGACTACTTCTATATTGTTGATAAGCTGTGCTGGGCATTTCACTCTGTCTCGCGCTGAAGGCTGCCAGTGTCGACCAATCGCAACAGGCTGTCATCGGTCCAATCAGCGCAGATTATCTTCGCGCTAAGGAGGGGTTTGGGAACAAATGAATCACTGAACGATTCATATGGGAGTCGCTGGGAAAATTAGGTAAAAATACATGCATATTATAAGACAATGAAAGTGTCTTTTGACCTTGCATGCTTATTAGACTGTTGTTGGAGACCCTTACAACCAAAATATGACCCTATTTAATGTATAATAGGGGCTTTTTAATACTCTAGAATGCATTATAAAAAAAATAATAATAATGCTGAAAAATGCATCTGAAATGTTTGATGTCTTTAGAAGCTATATTTGTATTAGAATTAGCTTATATATATATATATATAGTAGCAGTGCGATATTGCTCAATATCGGCACTGGTGTGAGGCGTGCCTTAGTGCACCAACAGTGATGATATACTGCCATGTCGCACTGTTACGAGTGTGATATTGCGTTTATACAACAGTTCGATGGCATAATCGTGTATATAAAAAAGAAAATCAAACACGGAGTCTAGAAACCCTTTTGTATGAGGAACTACTTTCTTCCGCCGTTCATAAATATCTGCAGAAGTCAAAACAGCAGAAACTGTTGCGTGACCATTTTACACTTTATATTGAGTGGATCCTGTGGATTTACCATGCAAGTACACTTGTATCACAAGGTGAAACCTTCTAATGCAGCATTAGTTCTGCCATACAGTGTTCACAAGTGCATGATCTGCAAACAGGTGTGGAAGTGGGAAAACATCTGCAAGTACATATTGTTGTTACACAATGCACTTACATAATTCTTGTTACAGATGTGTACTTTCCTACTGTTGTTACCAATGTCCTGTTACACATTTGTACTTACACATACTATTCAGTGGGTTGTTACATGAGTGTAGTTACACCAGTATACACAAGTAAATACTCTGTACCAGTGTGTACATACACTGTAGTTACATACTACTTACACATCTAATTACCATGTAAGTTCACAGGTATAAGCGACACAATATAAAGTGGGACCAAAAAATTAATCTATGCCCACCTATAATATATATATATATATATATATATATATATATATATATATATATATATATATATATATATATATATATATATACATACTGTATATATATATATACTGTATACATACACTTTTTGGGACAGGGTTTTGTCGATAACATATTTTACATCTAGTACTAGAAAGTAAGATAGAATAAGTGGTTGCCATGGTGTTGCTAGGCAGTTGCTAGGGTATTCTGTAGTTGCTATATATTTGCTAGGGTACTCTGAAGAATAGGAAAATGCAGTAATAACATGGTATTAACATGATAACGTTCAACATCTAGAAATCTTGATTTTGCATTAAAAAAATGATTGTTTTTATAAAACAACAATTCTCAGATCCAACCAAACAGATGTTAAATGAATGATGCTGAGAGCCAATTGATCTTTATCATTAACAACAAAACAGTAACACTCTTCTCATTAAGAGATTACACCAAATACAGTATAGCATAAAAGCCATCTGTGATGATTTCATGTTTGCGACTTCAATTAGCACCCAGTTTAAAAATAGCAGCCGCTCTCTAGGAGGCGAAGTGAGATCAGAGGAGAGACGCGGCTCATTGTCAAGATGCCCTCTTCAGGCTGATGAGAAGATTTATTTTTATCTTATCTACACTATAAATATATGCACATATTGATTGGCCGCTGCTGAGTTTTACAGCTTCAGCTATTAGTTGAATTGCAGGAGGGATATCCCATGTTGTCATTAATTGTTTTTATCTCTCCATCCTTGTAAAGCGATTACTCACCTCAGGCATTACCATAAATAGGCCTACCTCTTTATCACCCTCAGGAAAGTGCAAGTGAGGGTTAAGAAACCGGGCTTGAAGTGAAGAGTTCAGATTATCCAACTCAGGGTACTTTAACACAACAACAGTGTACTAAAAACAGAACGCTTCTCATGCAGATGGTGACGGTTGCATTACCCTTCAATATACACAAATTGAAATATTGAATTAAAAATATGACAACACTGTCTGTAAACATACTATTTTAGCAAAAACTACAGGCCAAATTACAAAATAAAAAAATTTAAATCAGAATGTGAAAAGCGTTTGTGCGGAATACTGTTGTACAGCGCAACAATGCAGTATAGGCTGTGTTCAAATGCTTTAAAATGCTTCCTTTGGAGGGATCAAGGAACATCTGAATACAATTCCCGTGTCGCCTTCTGTCTCAAGAGATATCTTTCTTTTTAGTTTTAATTTCTAAGGCAGCATAGATGTGTCCTTCACTTAACATGCCTTCGATAACCAACAGTTCTGCATGTTCCATTTCTGGCAGTTGAGCTAAAAAACAAAAAACAAAGATGATGTATTGAAGCGCTGCTTGAGTGTTATTTTATGTAAACCTACACTTTTTTACCATTTTCCACTTTTTATGACATTCAAATCAAATCAAATCAAATCAAATCACTTTTATTGTCACATCAGCAGCACGTGTGCTATGATGAGTGAAAAGCTTAGGTGCTGGCTCCAGACAGTGCAAAATACAAACAGTGCAAGTACAACGACAGTGCAAAATACAGACAGTGCAAAATACAGACAGTACAAAATACAGATAGTGTAAATACAACGACAGTGCAAAATACAGACAGTGCAAAATACAGACAGTACAAAATACAGATAGTGTAAATACAACGACAGTGCAAAATACAGACAGTGCAAAATACAGATAGTGTAAATACAACGACAGTGCAAAATACAGACAGTGCAAAATACAGATAGTACAAAATACAGATAGTGTAAATACAACGACAGTGCAAAATACAGATAGTACAAAATACAGATAGTGTAAATACAACGACAGTGCAAAATACAGACAGTGCAAAATACAGATAGTACAAAATACAGATAGTGTAAATACAACGACAGTGCAAAATACAGACAGTGCAAAATACAGATAGTGTAAATACAACGACAGTGCAAAATACAGACAGTGCAAAATACAGATAGTACAAAATACAGATAGTGTAAATACAACGACAGTGCAAAATACAGACAGTGCAAAATACAGATAGTGTAAATACAACGACAGTGCAAAATACAGACAGTGCAAAATACAGATAGTACAAAATACAGATAGTGTAAATACAACGACAGTGCAAAATACAGATAGTACAAAATACAGATAGTGTAAATACAACGACAGTGCAAAATACAGACAGTGCAAAATACAGATAGTACAAAATACAGATAGTGTAAATACAACGACAGTGCAAAATACAGATAGTACAAAATACAGATAGTGTAAATACAACGACAGTGCAAAATACAGACAGTGCAAAATACAGACAGTGCGAAATACAGACAGTGCAAAATACAGACAGTGCAAATACAACGACAGTGCAAAATACAGACAGTGCAAAATACAGACAGTGCAAAAATACAGACAGTGCAAAAATACAACAACATACTCACAAAAAAAACAAAAACAAGACAAGACAATGTAAAATTGGCAATGTTGACAGCGATACGTAGGCAGTATTTTTTTAAGTATGGATTTGTTAAAGTGCAGTGCATGCTACATCTTGATGGTGTGCAGTGCGGGGTAGGGAAGAGTTTGTGTGGGGTGTGTTAAGTGTTCATCAGCCTGATAGTCTGAGGGAAGAAACTTTCCTTCAGTCGGCTGGTGCGTGACCGGATGCTGCGGAACCGTCTGTCTGAGGGTAGCAGAGAGAAAAGTCTATGGCTTGGGTGGCTAGAGTCGCTGATGATTCTCTTGGCTTTCCTCATGCACCTCCTGGTGTAGATGTCCTGGAGGGAGGGAAGCTCACCTCCTGCTACGCGTCCAGCAGTTCGCACAATCCTATGTAGACCTTTGCGATTGCTGCTGGTGCTGCTTCCGTACCAGGTGAGGATGCTCTCCACAGTGCAGGTGTAGAACGAGCGGAGGATGTGGGGGCTCTTTCCAAACCTCCTGAGACGCCTGAGGAAGAAGAGGCGTTGTTGTGCCTTCCTCAGCACTGCGTCTGTGTGGGCAGTCCATGTCAGATCCTCAGCGATGTGTACTCCAAGAAACTTGAAAGTGCTGACTCTCTCCACTGGTGTCCCGTTGATGGTGATGGGAGTGTGTTCTTTCTTCTCTCTCCTGAAATCCACCACCAGCTCCTTGGTTTTGCTGATGTTGAGTGAGAGGTGGTTTTCCTGACACCACTGCGTCAGAGCGTGCACCTCCTCTCTGTAGGCCGTCTCATCATTATCGGTGATTAGGCCCATTCTAGCGAGAAGTTACTATTGTAAACATAGATTCTCTTGGTTATCACCCAAAAATAATACATTCATTCATTCATTTGTTTTCTTTTCGGCTTAGTCCCTTTATTAATCTGGAGTCGCCACAGCGGAATGAACCGCCAACTTATCCAGCATATGTTTTACGCAGTGGATGCCCTTCCAGCTGCAACCCATCACTGGGAAACATCCACACTCTCATTCACACACATACACTACGGGCAATTTAGCCTACCCAATTCACCTATAGCGCATGTCTTTGGACTTGTGAGGAAACCCACGCCAACAGAGGAGAACATGCAAACTCCACACAGAAACGCCAACTGACCCAGCCGGGGCTCGAACCAGCGACCTTCTTGCTGCGATTGTGCTACCTACTGCGCCGCCATGCTGCTCCCAAATAATAATAATTTTAAAAAGCTAAATTCTTGGTGTTGCAGACTTTATTTTGGTTTTGCTTGTTTTTTTTTTTTATAATTATTTGAAACCTTTATTTAATGAGAATTGATGCGTGTGCCTGTGTTTTTTGACAAACATGTTTCTAGTCATATCAGAGTAAGTGTGTGTGTGTGTTCTTTTAATATGCTTTTTTTATTATTATTTGAAATTTACAGTGCATCCAGAGATGTTCAATAGGATTTAGGTCTGGGCTCTGGCTGGGCCACTCAAGGACATTCACCGAGTTATTGTGAAGCCACTCCATTGATATTTTGGCGGTGTGCTTTGGCTCATTGTCCTGCTGGAAGATGAACCGTCGCCCTAGTCTGAGGTCAAGAGCACTCTGAAGCAGGTTTTCATTCAGGATGTCTCTGTACATTGCTGCATTCATCTTTTCCTCTATCCTGACTAGTCTTCCAGTTCCTGCTGCTGAAAAACATCCCCACGGCATGATGCTGCCACCACCATGCTTCGCTGTAGGGATGGTATTAGCCTGGTGATGAGCTGTGCCTGGTTTTCTGCAAATGTAACGCCTGGCATTCACTCCAAAGAGTTCAATTTTAGTCTCATCAGACCAGAGAATTTTGTTACTTATGGTCTGAGAGTCCTTCAGATGCCTTTTGGCAAATTCCAGGCGGGGAGTGGCTTCTGTCTGGCCGCTCTACCATACAGGCCTGATTGGTGGATTGCTGCAAAGATGGTTGTCCTTCTGTAAGGTTCTCCTCTCTCCACAGAAGAACTCTGGAGCTCAGACAGAGTGACCATCGGGTTATTGATCACCTCCCTGACTAAGGCCCTTCACCCCCGATCACTCAGCTTAGATAGCCTGCCAGCTCTAGGAAGAGTCCTGGTGGTTCCAAACATCTTCCACTTACAGATGATGGAGGCCACTGTGCTCATTAGAACTTTCAGAAATGTTTCTGTAACCTTCTCCAACCTTGTGCCTCGAAACAATCCTGTCTCGGAGGTCTACAGACAATTCCTTTGCCTTCATGCTTGGTTTGTGCTTTGACATGCACTTTCAACCCTGGGCCTATATATAGACAGGTGTATGCCTTTTCAAATTTCAATAAACTGAATTGACCACAGGTGAACTCCAATGAGGCTGCTGAAACATCTCAAGAATGATCAGTGGTACAGAATGTACCTGAGCTCAATTTAGAGCTTCACGGCAAAGGCTCTGAATACTGATGTACATGTGATTTTTCAGGTTTTTTATTTTTAATAAATTTGCAACAATTTCAAAAACTCTTTTTCCACATTGTCTTTATGGGGTAATGTGTGTAGAATGTTGAGGAAATAAATGAATTTAATCCATTTTAGAATAAGGCTGTAACATAAAAAAAACGTGAAAAAGGTGAAGCGCTATGAATACATTGCGGATGCTCTGTAAAAACTTATTTTTCCTTTTGATGTTTTTGACTTTTTATATCAGGAGTCAAGTAAGTTTATTTAGTTATCACCAAAGCTCCCTCTATTTTGTGGATGATTAAATCATTATGCTGTCTCAAAAGTCTGTATGAAATCAATTTTTCGAGGTGCCTTTGTGCACAAACTCTGCCTGCAGAGTCAATGCCTGATAGTGCAGCGAGGCAACAAGCCAGCTGCCTGACCTTTCAGACACAGCCAGACCATGCTATGACTATAGCTTGTAATCTAGCATTTATCATGAACATTAAAAAAAAACATGTTAAAATATCTGCTAAAACAATTAATTTAATTAATTTAAGTTTTTATGGGTGTTAAACTCTTAGGGTTTGTCTAATACAACACGTATTGGGTATCGTATATTTACTTGTTAAAGAAAAACATAGGGTAACACTTGATGGTCTTCTGCACACACACTTTTAACATTGAAATTGATTACTGGCAGTTTGACAATGTTAAAAGTGTGTGTGCAGAAGACAGTTGCTACTGTGGCCTCCTCTGGCAAACACTCAACATCAACTCTGCTCTGATTATCTAATTAGCTAGCTAGCTAACGTCTTTCTACATTTTTGCAAGTTTTCTTTCTACAATTCTAAAGCTAATATGTGCTAATGCTAATATAACAAAATATATGGTTCATCTTGCAAAAAAGATTAACCATTTGCTTCTATTTGAATGTACTTGGTTTAATTATTGATCTTTCAAATGTAGACCCAAAACAAAGTGTAGCATAACGTTCATAGTATGTATACAGCCATAAAAAAAGAAAAAAAATGGCCTCCTCTCTTGAACTCTTTTTCCTAAGTTAGCATTTTTAGTGTGCATCCTCTGTCTAGCTTGTACTTCAACTATAATATTTGATAAACAAGTATATTATTGTGAGCTTTATCGCCTGAAATAGACCGCGAATATTAGAAAAAGCGCGTGTTAGTGACCTCCTTTGGCAAACTATTTGATTGGCGATTTTTGGAGACAGCCCGCCGACTAGCCTTTAATCTAATTTGTATCATCAAAGCTGGAAAGCCCGGCTAAAATCCGTACTCACCGTTTGACTCCTTTCTTTCATTGCAGGGGGGGTTAAGCCTTAACTACCCCCCATGATTTGCGCCTTGTTTGCTGTCGCGCGCGCACCCAAACTCTAAACTATAATCTGCTTCCTGTCACGCTTATGGGTGTGTGTTGCCGCGGACAAACATCCCCGGCGATTTGACTTGATCGCCAATGATTTTATTACGGATTAATCAGCGCATCTCTGGCATATTCGGGGAATAATGAAACGGAGAAATCCTGCTGTTCTGATTTCTCTCCAACAACCTGTGTGCGCGTGACGCAGGGGGAGGAGGGAGGGAGAGTCTACTTAAAGCGGGATTAGCACGAGCCAAACATTACACTCCCCTCCGTTTAGACTCAGAGCGACCTGTCGTCCTGCGCGCGAGACAGAAAATAGGAGGGCTTTAGACTAATCAGGACCTCGGACGAGCGCGCGCTCCGGAGCGAGGCGTGGACGACAAGGTGGACAGCAGCGACTAAATCAATGCATTCGCCCGACACTACACTCGTCTTCAGAAGCGGAACAGTTGCTCGCATTTGATTTTACACGGTCCACTGTGTTATATTCGCCTCCGAATGAACAGCCATGGGGGAATGGACAATTCTCGAGCGTCTCCTGGAGGCGGCTGTCCAACAGCACTCTACTATGATTGGGAGGTGAGGGGGAAAAAGTGTTGTGGAAAATGTTTATTGATTAGATAGTACATTAAACAAAACACTGAGGTCATTACGCATTGACCCTTCTGATTAAGGGCGATTGGCCATTAGAGCCTAATGTGCCCTTTGCATAGAAGAGGACGGTGATTCAAGTTAACGCTTTTGTTGTTACTGTTTACACATTTCTTTTGAAAAACAAAGGGTTTGTGCTTTGTTTGGTTTGTGCCATCGGTAAGATTGCTGTTTTGTGTCAGATCTGGTTTGCTTTCAAAGAAATGTCGTGCGCGCTCTGTTTGGAAGCGCGCGTTTGCCTGTGCAGAGAGTTTCAGGACTGGACAGCTCCCCGCGTCAGGCTGCAATCTCCAATGAACGCAAAAAACGTTATTAGCGTTAAAACGCGTATCGATTAGCTGTGTTATCTATTCATTTATATTATGAGCTATATTAGGTTTTACTGTGAAATAAATATTAAATTATATTGTGTATAAATTAACAGTAATTTTATTATAAAACAAGATTATATAATTATTAAAGCAATAAAATAACTCGAAAGTCATCTTATAATTCACTTTCAAAATAGTTATCAAACCCTGAAAAATCACTTTTTTAAATAACTTTTTTTTCATTAATTCGTTATTCTAACGTGTCAATATATCAAAACCATTCATTAATTTTTGGCTTAGTCCCTTTATTAATCCGGGGTCGCCACAGCGGAATGAACCGCCAACTTATCCAGCACGTTTTTATGCAGCTGATGCCCGTCCAGCCACAACCTATGTCTGGGAAATATCAAAATAATTGACGTTGAATATTATGTATGTTTTTGATTGGTGAATGAATGCTGCGTGCTGTTATATTGATTTGATTATTCATTTATATTAAAGTAACCTCATAAATTATGTTGAAAATATTCCCAGAAATCCTCAGATATGACATGTCATTTGCTTATATATTAATTGAAATACAGTGCTCAGCTGAAATGAGTATACCCCATTTTGAAAAGGAATATTTTTATCCATTTCTCAGTGAATATGGGTAATATATATTGGTACATTTGAACAAAACAGATTTATTAAACAGATATATTTATAAAATACATTTTAGTCACCAAACATATTTAAAATAGAAATAAAATACATTAAAATTCATCCAAAATATTGCAAAAACAAAATTACACACTACAACATTTCAACAAAATTTGATATACTTTTTGTTTCTCTTGATTTTTGCTATTTTTGAACATATAAATAATATATATATACATATAAACTCCAGATTTGGGTTCGGTACTGACTAAACTAATGTATATGCACAAATATAATATTGTAAAGCATCCTATTAAAAATAAGAATTTAAATGAGAGATTTGTGGGGGGGGGTGTACTCATATGCTGAGCACTGTACGTAAGTTTCTTAATTTATATCCCAATGTGTCATGTACATTCACTCGTGTTTAATGTTGCATTTGAGGTAACTTAATTACTTCACGTAGCACTATTTCAGTGCCATGTGTATTTTGATGGTGTTTTAAATGTGTAAACAGACACTATAATATTCTTAGCACGCTTATATTATGTATATACGTATTGCTTATTACTTCAGGAGTGCCAGATTTAATGAAATTCAATTCATCATGAGCTCTCCTGTTTCAAAAAGTGTATTATGTGTCAGCACACTGCATGGCAGTCACTGGATTATTAATGTTCCCAGATAACAGCATATCATTAGAATGGACTATTAACATTATATCTGTTCATGAAATAGATATAGTTATGACTTGCTATCCCATGAAGTATGATATACAGTTGAAGTCAGAATTATTAGCCCCCCTGTTTATTTTTTTCCCCAATTTCTGTTTAACAGAGAGATGTTTTCAACACATTACTAAACATAGTAGTTTTATTAACTCATTTCTAATAACTGATTTATTTTATCTTTGCCATGATGACAGTAAATAATATTTGACTAGATATTTTTTAAGACACTTCTATACAGCTTAAAGTGACATTTAAAGGCTCAATTAGGTAAACCAGGCAGGTTAGGGTACACTGTAAAATATAAATCCGTAAAATTTATGGTAAAAAACCGGCTGCTGTGGTTGCCAGTATTAAACCGTAAAAAATATGGTACAACCCTAAAAGTAATTTCTTATTTTTACAGTAAACTAACGTATTTTCTTAATTTCTAAAGGTAATATGTCGGTATTTTAAATTAGCAACATCTACACATCTTTTGTTACACAGATAGACATGATAGCACAGCCATATGCGGGTGGTGATGGGAAAGTTCATACAGTACATAACGAACCAATGCTCCTCACAAAATTTTTTTCCCACAATCATAAAAGTGTATCAGTGTAAAGAAGGTGCTCAGTGTCATTCACACAGCTATTAAACACCAGTATGGTAACACGCATAAAATTAAAGTCATGAAATAAACATTGTTTATCAACATTAGATGTAACATAACTCATTAATATACATTACTGATGAGGAAACAGCGAAAAAGATCCATAGTAATGTCAACAAAAAGCATAAAAAGTGATGTGCCATGCAGGGAATTCTGGGAAAGTCAATTTACGGTTATTCGCCGTATATATTAAGGAAACATACTGTTAACCAGTTTACAGATTTGTACTGTAGCATTTTTACAGTTTTTTACCATAATTATGGCCATTTTTTACAGTGTAATTAGGCAAGTTATTGTGTAACGATGGTTTGTTCTGTTGACAATTGGAAAAAAATAAAGCTTAAAGGGGCTAATAATTTTGACCTTAAAATGGCTTTAAAAAAATTTAAACTTCTTTTATTCTAGCCGAAATAAAACAAATTAGACTTTCTCGAGAAGAAAAAATATTATCAGACATACTGTGAAAATTTCCTCGCTCTGTTAATCAACATTTGGGAAATATTTAAAAAATAAAAAAAAATAAAAAATTCAAAGGGGGGGCTAATAATTCTGACTTCAACTGTATGTCACTATATTTTAATAATGAATTTCTAGCAAACACAGCTACTTGTTTAAACAGTACATTCAGCATGATTTTTTTTTAAATGCACTATTATAAATCAACTTTCCAAGATGGATTAGTGGTGATCCATTTTGTGTTTCTCAAAGAACCATTTGTAATGTACAGAACATTTTATAGTCTAAAGTATGGGTGTTCAAACTCGGTCCAGGAGGGCCGGTGTTCTGCATAGTTTAGCTTCAAATTCTTCAACACACCTGCCTGGAAGTTTCTAGTATACCCAGCAAGAGCTTGATTAGCTGGTTCAGGTGTGTTTAATTGGGGTTGGTACTAAACTATGCAGGACACCGGCAATCCAGGACCGAGTTTGGACACTCCTGCTCTAAAGAATGCTTTTGCTATGTTAAAAAAAAAACTTAAATCCATTAAAAAGGTTCTTTTTGGACCATTAATGCCAAACAATAATAATAATTAAGAGTGAAGTGTTTAATCTTTCATTTCAAGAGCTCACACTTAGATAATGCTTGACTATTTTAGCAGGTTTGGCATGCTGTCCTGGGAGAGAACCCTGAGCTCAGAGGTAGATGAGCCCAAGGCTCCCGCCTGGTCAATAAGCATTAGGAGGGATACGAGATTAGGTAGTTCTCGCTAACTTCCCGAGAATAGACCATCAATTATGCCAATTTGTGCTTAGTAGGTGCTTATGACTTTAACTGTAGTTACATGTTTTTGAGTGTGGGAGGAAACCAGAGTACCCGGGGAAAACCCATGCGGACACAGGGAGAACATGCAAACTCTGCACAGAGAGTGTCGACAGGTTCAGCTAGCGTTGAACCAACTTGACTTCCTTGCTGTGGGGCAACATTGTTAACCACTGAACAACCGCGTCGCCCGAAATCAAAAACTGAGGAGGAGGGAAAAGGGATTGATCTAGTGGGGGGGGGGGGGGGGGTTGTTTCTAAAACGAAGATGAGGAATGAAGTTTAGGCTGAATATTTATATTAAATTTGAAATGATCCGATTGGCTGGTCAGTGATTAGTGATAGGGATCAGCTGTAGTCAATATTATCACGTGCTCCTCTCGAAATTAGTTTGTGAAACTTCACTTATAGTCTTGACTCACTGGAGCAGACGTGCTTTAAACTTAAACTGTTCCTTTCCTCTCCTGTAGGATCCTGCTGACTGTGGTGGTGATCTTCCGGATTCTAATTGTGGCGATCGTTGGAGAGACCGTGTACGACGACGAGCAGTCAATGTTTGTGTGTAACACTTTACAGCCAGGCTGTAACCAAGCTTGCTATGACAAAGCATTCCCTATATCTCACATCAGATACTGGGTTTTCCAGATCATCATGGTTTGCACACCCAGTCTCTGCTTCATCACATACTCTGTGCATCAGTCGGCCAAACAGAAGGAGCGGAGGTACTCCACCATCTACCTGTCCCTCGACAAAGACCCCGATACGATGAAGCGAGACGACAGCAAGAAGATCAAAAACACCATTGTGAACGGAGTACTTCAAAACACGGAGAACTCCACCAAAGAGTCCGAGCCTGACTGTCTGGAGGTCAAAGAGATCCCCAATTCAGCCATGAGAACTACCAAATCTAAAATGAGAAGACAAGAGGGCATCTCCAGGTTTTACATCATTCAGGTGGTGTTCAGAAACGCGCTGGAAATTGGCTTCCTGGTGGGCCAGTATTTCTTGTACGGATTCAACGTGCCCGCCGTGTACGAGTGCGACCGCTATCCATGCATCAAAGACGTCGAATGCTACGTATCGAGACCTACGGAGAAAACCGTGTTCCTCGTCTTCATGTTTGCCGTCAGTGGGATTTGCGTGGTGCTCAACCTGGCTGAACTCAATCACCTGGGATGGAGGAAAATTAAAACGGCGGTGAGGGGGGTTCAGGCCAGGAGGAAGTCCATCTATGAGATCCGAAACAAGGACTTACCGCGGATGAGCATGCCGAATTTCGGAAGAACCCAGTCGAGTGACTCTGCCTACGTTTAATGCTTTCTTTGTGTAGATTATTAGAGCGGTGGTCCTCAATCCTGGTTCAGAAAGAGCACAGGTTGCACATTTTGGATATTTTTACGCCACCTTATTGAGCTTATTCTTCAATGCGGAAGTAAGTTTTGTTTTAGAACTTCTGATTTATTTGCTATAGGGGAAATGACTAGGAATAATAAACGAGAGTAAAGGATCACAATACTTGCTCTACAAGCAATGTTTATGACAATACATAAAATTTTTAAATAATATAATAAGAAAATAGTTTGTAAACATCATGTTTGCAACATTAAGTAGCATAATGAGCTATTTCGCATGGCTAAAAAACAATGGAAGTGAATGGGACTGGAAGTTTCGTGCCAATAAGGTTCTAATAACGGAGCCCACATTTACAGTGCTTAGCATAATTGAGTACACTCCAATTTGAAAATTAATATTTTTATCCATGTCTCAGTAAAAAAAAAGCAATGTATTTTGGTGCATTTAAACAAAACTGATTAATTAAACAGATATATTTATTAAAATAATATTTTAGTCACCAAACATATTAGAAATTGAAAGATAAAACAATTAAATTCATCCAAAATATTGTAAAAACAAGTCACAACCTACAAAATTCTTCATTGTTTTTGCTTCTTTTGATTTTTCCTCTTTTTTAAATTTGTATTTAATATTTTTCTATAACATATTAATTTGGGTGTACCAGTTTTTGGACCGTTATCGTAAGTTATTTTGTTAGATAAGCTTCAGATTTGGCTTCAGTATTGACTAAACTAATGTATATGCACAAATATAATATTGTAAAGCTTCCTATTAAGAATATTAATTTAAAAGAAAGATGTGTGAGGGGTGTACTTATATATTCTGAGCACTGTATGTGAAAAAATAGGGTAAATAAAAAACCACATCAGGTTTCATCACATGTGCAACCAACCACATGTATGGGGCACAAGTGGAACAAACATGGAACATGTGGTTTTGGAACATTTTCATGTGTATAAGATGATTTATGTGTGTTTCACGTATGATTTTAATGTAAAGACTTTGCCATGAAACTTCCCATCAAGTTATTCCATGCCTGTTTGGCTTACGTTTTTCTCTGGAACACAAAAGGAAATGTTTCCAAAATGTTTTTGTCCATACAATGGGAACTCTTGTTGAAAACAACATTGCATTTCTCAAAATATCTTCTATTTGTGTTCCACGGAATGACAAGCAAGTGATCACAGTGGCATCCAAAATGTGCATTTCTTGAGGACACCACTGCATTAGATTATATTAAGACAAGATACTTTATGAACTGTTCATCTCGCCTGTTTGACGGTGGGGTAGATGGATTTGATTTGTCTTTTTATGGACAACCTGAACAAACGGACCAAACGTTTGTTTCCTATCATTTACTGAAGGGCACTGATGCAACTTTTTTATTGGTCGGAACGGAAAAGCTTACGATGACATTATTTCGATATTTTATTTCTTCGTTCACACGATCAGCTGAACTCGGAATATGTTTTGCACTAAATACGGATTTAAAGAAGCCAAACTGAACCCAAACTGTGCTGTGACGGTATTGTATTTCATTCTGGTTTTAGATTGCACTTATAGGTTTCAGTTTTATCATCGCAACTAGTTAGACCGCAGATCTAATATGTTTATCAATACTATAATCATATCTCTCTTTCTGCTTAGATAGATTGGCATCTTTAATGATTTGGTTGCCTGTGCTTGCACCACTGACCTTAACGTAAGTTATCGTTCCGTTTTATTTAAGCTGATTTGCAGATCAGTAGCCGGTGAACTGGCCAATGCTGCATAACGCTTAACTGTCTATCTTTTGTATTTATTTCTTAATATATTGGACTGATTTATTTACTTATTTATGTTTGACACCAAAGCGCCCATTGCTTTCATTTGTGGGAAACGGATATATTGCTTTTATGTATTCAAGTGCCATATATGTACATAGATATATACATATTATAGTATATTGTAATCCTTATTGTGAGATATGAATTCTATATGCGTGGACTGCTTAAAAGGATGTTCAATCCCTTTAATGTGAGAATGGAAGAGTGGAAAAAAAATCATCCATACATATTTTGCATTCATGAAAAGTATGATATTGCATTTAAATATATAGAAAGCACAGTTGTTAAGAAACCAGTGAATACGGGGTTGAGATTCACTTCCCCTGGTGCTTCAATTTCTCAAAAAACATGATGTTACAGTAGCAACTATGTGAGATAAAAAAAAAAGAAAAATCAAACAATAAATGACAGAATTCATGACTAAATTATGTGTGCTTTGCATTACTTTATAAGGATTTTGGTAGATTTCAGAATTTCAGGGTCACTTAACACTGCACTTAAAAACATTACTTTAGCTGTGTCCTAAATGGAGCTATTCTACGCCATTTTGTAGTATAAATAGTGTAAGTAGTGCGTTCACACTGAAAACTCAAAAAATAATAAGGATGATGAACTTATTCAACCGTTAAAATGAAGAGTGGAATGATGGACACTTCACGCACTCAACAGCCGCAGCTTTCCTCACGTAACAAAAAGGGGCGGAGCTTTCGGACGCTCATGTTGGATTACGTTATTTATTTTTAGTTGTGAAAGCAGTATTCTCCTACAAGAGTGATTATAGCCCCTCCCGATGGTGAATGCGGTTATACTCATGGCAGGTATTCTTTGGTAGTTTGGTCATTCATTTCGCTAATTTGGCAACCGGCAAACGTAATCTGGGAAACAAAACATAGTAAAAAAAAAACACTAGTGTTCCATTTGGGAAGACACTACAAGGCACACAACGTCATAAGATGCTAATCAGCTGGTGTGTGGTGTGCGGTCTGGCGCAAAATGGCTGCCGTCGCGTCATCCAGGTGGATGCTGCACACTGGTGGTGGATGAGGAGATTCCCCCCAATATGTAAAGCGCTTTGAGTGTCTAGAAAAGCGCTATATAAATGTAAGGAATTATTATTATTATTATTATTATTATTATTATTATTATATTAGGTTGGATTTTGGTCATGATGTCAGGTGACCAAAATTCAATGTCTAGCCAGCGTCTAAAGACAATGTTATTTTGACGTCCAATAATGACGTCAAATTACATTGATATTTGGTTGATTTTAGGTTGTGTTGGAAAGTTATCAAAATCCAACGTCTGACAGATGTCATAGTGGTAATGTTCACACAACGTCAAGATGTAACATGATTAGATGTTGATATTTGGTTGATGTTAGGTTGGACATTGACGTCAACCTGATTTTCATTTCCAAACAAAATCGTTGGGGTACAACGTCAATATGACGTCATGTTGACGTCCTGTGCCTGCAGGCTAAATTCATATACTATGCTGTTGAGTGTGTAAGTTCATAAGTACATAGTGGACATGAGCATAGTGAATAGTGTGCTATTTGGGACGCAGCTCCTGTTTTTATTTTAAGTTTTGCAAACGAATACTATAGGGGTGTCAAAATTAATTGTTTCTTCAGTGCATCGCGATGCAGATGGGGACAATTCGATATAGGTTCAGTAATAGATCATAAGTGGTTATTACATACTAGAGGTGTGAACCTACACTGGTCTCACGGTTCGGTTCGGTTACGATTATCATGCCATCGATTCGGTTTAATTCGATATCTCGGTGCATCACGGTGCATTGACGATTCTTTCCATACACAGTTTTTTATTTTCTTCACAGCACAACAATTCTTGTATTAAAATGTATAAATATACTTATATACTATTTGTAAAACAATTTTGTCCTTTAATACAAACAGTCAGATATATAAACTGTACCTTTAAACAACATGAGCATTTATAGACAATTTCGAAGGATGTAAACAAAAACAATGGCCCTAACGTATCCTGTTTTACATTTTTAATTTCCATTGCTTCTGAGAATCCAAAAAGGTCCACATATTGATATATAGTGTTATGATGGCTCATTTAAAATCAAGTTATGATTGAATTGCCTCTTGTTACAGTTAGGAAATAGTTTAAAGTCAAGCAGGAAATGTTCATGGGCCAATGACATGACCACATTGAAATGGTCTATAGAAAATAAACAAATATAAATATCCCGCTCGCTTTCTGCCTTGTCTACCAAGTTCTTTCTTACACCCCTTTGATTGGTCAGGCGCTCAACAGAAAGGGCTGCGATTGGCTCTTACACGCTGGGGCTCTTCACAGATGCACTCATGGGCCACAGTGAGACAGAGAGAGACAAATGGAGATTACTTTTATTCTCTTAATCGCCGTGAAATAGAGGCTTCAGTGAAACAGTGTTCAGCAAACACACACGCAGTGAAATTGTGCACATTGTGTGTTTTTCGTAGTTAGAGCGTTGTAAATAATCGCGCTCGCGGCTCGCCTCCGTCGCCATAGTAAGGTACGGCGACATAGCGCATGTGAGATAAATGACGTCAGTATAATAACCGGTTATGATTATTACTGAACCGATACCGAATTGTCCGCGTCTGCATCGCGGTGCACCGAAGAAAACGATTAATTTTGACACCCCTATTACATACTGACAACATTTATCTCCTATGCGCAATGTCGCAGTAGAATACTATGGCAAAGGAGGCGAGGGCGAGAAATTAACGCTCCTACTACTTAAATGGTAGATAATTATGCACAGTTCAACTGCTTGTAAGTTTGCTGGAAAGTCTTTCATTGACACTGATGAAAGCACAGCACACGAGCCGCTATTTCATACGAGAGAGAAATGCTGTAAAAATCCATCTCTGCCTCTCTCTCTCTTTGAACGTTTAACCCGCTGGCGTGTTTGTGAGGTAACTTTTCCTCTCCTCTTGGCTGTTAAAGCGATACTTGTGGATCCAGACACGAGCGTGCCTGTGGTGCGAGTTTTCTCCACTGTGTCTGTTATGGATTACCTGTGATAACCGTGTATTATGCGCATATAGAATGTATCCGTGGCTGTTATTCCCGCGTCACTCATCGGTGAACAGCGCTTTAATTTCTAAAGCCAATCGCAGCCCTCTCTGCTGAGCGGGTGAAGACAATGACCAATCATAGGGGTGTAAGACCTCGTTTGACAGCGCTCAAAAAGCAAGCGGGATAACATTTACATTAGAGTTTTGTTTGATACATTCAAAAAGAGTGTTTTCTTTGAGCAGGTAAAATTAAAGGTACAGTTCATACATCTGACTGCTTGTATTAAAGGACAAAATTGTAATACAAACATTCATTCATTCATTTTCTCTTCGGCTTAGTCCCTCTATTAATCCAGGGTCGCCAGCCATAACCCATCTCTGGGAAATATCCACACACACTCATTCATACACATACACTACGGACAATTCAACCTACCCAATTCACCTGTACTGCATGTCTTTGGACTGTGGGGGTAACCGGAGCACCTGGAGGAAACCCACACAAACGCAGGGAGAACATGCAAACTCCACACAGAAATGCCAACTGACACAGCCGAGGCTCGAACCAGCGACCTTCTTGCTGTGAGGCGACAGCACTACCTACTGCGCCACAGCGTCGCCCTGTATTACAAACAATATATAAATATTAATATATTTATCGATTTTAATAAAAAAAAATTCTTGTGTTGTGAAGAAAAAATCTAATTGTGTATGGAAAGCATCGTCAATGCACCGTAATGCACCGAGATATCGAATTGATGACATGATAATCGTAACCGAACCGACCCGTGAGACCAGTGTAGGTTCACACCTCTAGAATATTACACTCTTATCTGTATAAATGACTGAAAACACTGTAATATTCCTGCCAGGCCACTAGGTGGCGATGTCATTTGTACAGAAAAAATATGTATCTGTGCACATACAGTCCTGTAGGTGTGATGCTGCGTTCACACCAGATGCGGAGAGACGCGTGAACATTTGAGTTTACTCGCTTCATTCGCGCGTCAAACTCCGCTTCATTCGCGCGTCAAATTCACTTCAGAACAGACGCGGATTTGCGGATACGTTTGGAGCCGTGTCTGAGTCCACTAGATACTTTCAGAGGTGCACCCAGCGCTGTGAGCTCATAAACTCCTCCAGAAACTTAACCTGGATGACTGGGGCTTCCAGCGGTGCTTCTGACTGAGCCAAGCCCAGTTGGATGAACTGTTGTCGGTGTCGGCTGGAGGATTTCCCCCGGACACCAACAACAGGTGCTACGTCACAATCATGCTCCCACAAGAGCAAGCTCCTGATTGGTTAACGCGACGCGAATGTCCGCACAAGTTCAGATATTTGAACTCGAGCGATTTGCGCGTTAAGCGCGTCAAACGATCAATTCGCGCGTATCGTGCCATTCGCGCCGTGCCATTCGCGTCATTCGCGCCGCGCCATTCGCGCAATTTGCGTCATTCGCGCCGCGCCATTCGCGCGTATCGCGCCGCAGGGTGCCTATTCGCGCGTTTGCATTGACTTAACATGTAAATCACTCGCGCTTGACGCTTTTCCGCGTCTGGTGTGAGCGCAGCATGATGCTGCGTTCACACCAGACGCGGAACGCGCGGCAAAATCGCGCTATTCACGAGTAAATAGACGCGTGAACACTAGATACTTTCAGAGGTGCACCCAGCGCTGTGGGCTCATAAACTCCTCCAGAAACTTAACCTGGATGACTGGGGCTTCCAGCGGTGCTACGTCACAATCATGCTCCCACAAAAGCAAGCTCCTGATTGGTTAACGCGGCGCGAATGTCCGCAGAAGTTCAGATATTTGAACTCGAGCGATTCGCGCGATTTGCGCGTTAAGCGCGTCAAACGCTCAATTCGCGCGTATCGCGCCGCGCATATCGCGCCGCGCCATTCGCGTCGCGCCATTCGCGCGTATCGCGCCGCAGGATGCCTATTCGCACGTTTGCATTGACTTAACATGTAAATCACTCGCGCTTGACGCTTCTTCCGCGTCTGGTGTGAACGCAGCTTAAGGGTGCAATATACACAAGCATGACATCAAATCTTTCACAAATTTGTGTTTTTGTAGTTCACTTTTTAATCCATTTTAACACCCCCAAACACTGTTGTTTAAATAAATGCCCCAAAAACATTTAAAAGTTAAGATTCTGTCATATAAATGTATCCTTAGACTAACGTATCAGCAAAAAAAAATGGTGTTTTCAACAGGGACTGACGTCTGCGTCATCTTCCCCATGAATCAACTTCCTGTCAGTTAGTTAAAATGCTTGCATGTATTTTTTTCGACTGGTTCAGCAACGCCATGCTTAAATTTGATCCAGGCACCATAATTCTACCTGTCCAGCTTCAGTCATGCTGACACAATGACAGCGGGTGCCCTACGTACAGCATCGCCACACAGCTCTTGTTATGCGGAGCTCTGGTCCCACGGTGGACCCTGTGCCAAGGTCAAAGAGAAAGTGCTGAACAATGCAGCCGGTGGCCTCAGACCGGGATTTCTCTCCGCTGACAGATCCGGAGAGTCCTGAGACTCACAAAAGTGCCACGATGACTCTTCAGAAGTGAGGAGGGGGGAAATTTAGGCCCAAGCATCCTGACAGATCAATTTGGAATTCAGCAGGGACCTGAGATTCCTCTTTGACACCATACAAACAGCGAATGACCAACCTGACAGGATGTCAGTGGAGGATGTTACCGGGTGTGTGTCTGTGTGTGTGTGTCTCGTGCAGTTTCAGTCTGTCCCCTCCTACCCTCCTGCTCTCATTAGTTTCAAACTCTTTCTCCAAAAGTCCTGAAAAGTCCTCCAAAACTTGTTCTCTGATGCGTTTAAGGGAAATCAATTCTGCTGCACACTAGACAGAGAGGGACAATAACGTACAAACATCTCAAATTACAGTACACTCTCTTTTAAAAGCTTTTTATTATTAAATAAATAATTATGCCACTTTATAACAGGAACAATTGTCATACTAAAAAATATATCTAATCACAAAATATTTATAAAGTAATTTAAATAGATAAATATTTTAAAAGAATAAAACACCTGCATAGTTTTCATTTCACAAACAAAAGAGTATTTTCCATTGTTCAGACAATGTATAGGTTGTCAAGTGACAATATAATTCATTCATTTTCTTTTCGGCTTAGTCCCTTTATTAATCTGGGGTCGCCACAGCGGAATGAACCACCAACTTATCCAGCATATGTTTTACGCAGCGGATGTCCTTCCAGCTGCAACCCATCTCTGGAAAACCTCCATACACACTCAATCACACTAATACACTACGGACAATTTTAGCCTACCCAATTCACCTGTACCGCATGTCTTTGGACTGTGGGGGAAACCGGAGCACCCGGAGGAAACCCACGCGAACGCGAGGAGAACATGCAAACTCCACACAGAAACGCCAACTGACCCAGCCGAGGCTCAAACCAGCGACCTTCTTGCTGTGAGGCGACAGCACTACCTACTGCGCCACCGCGTCGCCGGCATAATATAATGTAATATAAAATATTATGTACACCACCTGACAAAAGTCTTGTTATTGATCCCAGTTGTAAGAGCAACAAATAATAACTTGACTTCTAGTTGATCATTTGGAAAAGTGTCAGATTTTTCTAATGAATCATCTGTTGATCTGCATCCCAAATATTGCAGAAGACCCATTGGAACATGCATGAACCTAAGATTCTCACTGTAATCAGTCAAGTTTGGTGAAGGAAAAGTCATGTTTTGGGGTTACATTCAGTATGGGGGCGTGTGAGAGATCTGCAGAGTGGATGGCAACATCAACAGTCTGAGGTATCAAGACATTTGTGCTGCCCATTACATTACAAACCACAGGAGAGGGCAAATTCTTCAGCAGGATAGCGCTGCTTCTCATACTTCAGCCTCCAAAGTTCCTGAAGACAAAGAAGGTCAAGATGCTCCAGGATTGGCCAGCCCAGTCACCAGACATGAACATTATTGAGCATGTCTGGGGTAAGCTGAAGGAGGAGGCATTGAAGATGAATCCAAAGAATCTTGATGAACTCTGGGAGTCCTGCAAGAACACTTTCTTTGCCATTTCAGATGACTTTATTAATAAGTGATTTGAGTCATTGCAGAGATGTATGGATGCAGTCCTTCAAGCTCATGAGAGTCATACACAATATTCATTCTTTTTCTACTGCACCATGACTTTATATTTTATACTGGACATTATTTCTGTTAAGTGACAAGACTTTTGTCTAAACAAAGTCAGACCTTACTGTCCTAATTAAATAATTAAAAATCAAGGCATGATCATATTTTATTTTGGTAAAATAAGAATAATCTAGAGGCCTTTGGCTTTCATATAAGCCACTTCTGATACCAAATGATCAACTAGAAGTCAAGCTATTATTTGTTGTTCCTAAAACTTGGATAGGCGACAAGACTTTTGTCAGGTAGTGTATATTAGACATGTATTGGCAAATGTGAAAACTGGAATACTTTAAGAAGTAATGTGAAGAAGAAATGACTTCAGCTACTATTATTACCATGGAAACAGTTTGTTAAATTGCAAAATATCATTGCAAAATGTGACCCTGGACTCCAAAACCAGTCATAAGTGTCAACTGAAAATTTGAGATTTAAAAAAAATCTAAATATTGAGAAAATTTTCTTTAAAGTTGTGCAGATTATGTTTTTAGCTATACACCGAGCTGGGTAGAGTATCCAAAATCTATATTCAAGTAAAAGTAAAAATTACTCAAGTAAGAGTAAAAAAGTATCTGATGAAAAAATTTGTCAAGTAAATAGTTACCAATTACTTTTCATTATATATACTGTATATATATATATATATATATATATATATATATATATATATATATATATATATATATATATATATATATATATATATATATATATATATATATATATATATATATAATAAAAAAGCAGTTTGTAATGTTTTTAAAACTATTTTAAGGTCAATATTATTAGTACCCTTAAGCAATATTTTTTTGGATTGTCTACAGAACAAACCATCATTAACGATTAACTTAGTTAAGCCTTTAAATGTCACTTTAAGCAAATGAAATTAAAAAAATCTAGTAAAATATTATGTACTGTCATCATGGCAAAGATATGTGTTGTGTTGATAAGATTGTTTTAAAGGGGGTAATAAATTAAAATGGGGTAATAATTCTGACATATATGTATATATATATATATATATATATATATATATATATATATATATATATATATATATATATATATATATATATATATACCATTTTCATGTTTAGAAATTATGTTTAAATGTTATATATTTAGTGGGTAACAGTGTAAATGACTAATATGTGCAGGGCTAAACAGTTATTCCATTAAACTGTAGTTTCTTTAGTTATTCCATAGTTACCTAATAAGGTTCAAATTGAGATAAATTTGACACTTAGGGTATAGCGCAGGGCACAAAGTAACGCAGGGTTAAACATAACACAGAGTTTTAGGGTATTTGCTCAGGGATAACCTGGTCATGCTTCCGAAGTTTTCACCACAGTGTCAGCAGACGTCTTCCTGCCAATTATTGAAAAAGTCTGGAGAAATTTGGATGAGAAACACAAAAGAAACCATTTTTGCAGCATAAAAGTATTTTTTATTATAGTCTATATTTTTTTATTTAAATAAAATCTGTGAAAGTATGTATGTAAAGTCTTATATTTTTGTGATTATTGTCTTCTAGGTTAAAGGATGAAATCATTTTGAAAGATGTAAAAAACACACAGTGACTTCTAACCAGTTTTGGGGAAAACACAACACAGCGGGGTTAGTTGTAATAATTAAGCCACACACTGCTGGACACCAATTAAACCAACAAAATATTTTTTTGAATTTTGAGTGTAATGTTGAGAACTTTTTATATTAAAAAGATTTTTAATAGAAAATATTTTATTTAAGGCGACGCAGAGGCGCAGTAGGTAGTGCTGTTGCCTCACAGCAAGAAGGTCGTTGGTTCGAGCCACGGCTGGGTCAGTTGGCATTTCTGTGTGGAGTTTGCATGTTCTACTTGTGTTCGCGTGGGTTTCCTCCGGGTGCTCCGGTTTCCCCCACAAGTCCAAGGACATGTGCTATAGGTGAATTGGGTAAGCTAAAATTGTCTGTTGTGTATGTGTGTGAATGAGTGTATGGGTGTTCCCCAGTGATGGGTTGCGGCTGGAAGGGCATCCGCTGCGTAAAAACATATGTTGGATAAGTTGGCGGTTCATTCCGCTGTGGCAACCCCCTTATTAATAAAGGGACTAAGCCGAAAAGAAAATGAATGAATATTTTATTTAATATATAAAAAAATATTTTATTGCTAATAATGCAAATAAATGCATTGTATAATAATAGATAAATAGATAATAATGCAAATAAATTCAAATGTGTTCAGCCAATAAATAAATAAGCATACTGCTTTATAAAATAAAAAAAACTAAGCCAATTAATGAGGAAATATAGCTACTATTTAAAGTAAACTGAATTTAAATTGTGTGAAATCTGCCTTTTTAAGCATGTTACAACTAATCCTCTGTCTATTACAACTTGCCCCACAGCTGGGGTAAATAGTAACATTTTTACTCCTGGCACTTTTGGCAATACTGCACAGAAACCATAAATCCGGCGGTCATACTTTCAGTGCTCATTTGAAGGAGAGGCTTGTGTGTTGTTTGTAAAAAATATATGGTTTGTCTAACCCCATTACTTTGTTCATTATTTGACCAAAACCAAAAAGTGTTAGGCTACTTTGTGCCCGCTCTCCCCTACCACTACGTGCTCTTACTGATTGGAGCTGGAATTCATGTATGTTCGCGATGACAGTTCGATGTACAGCGTGCATCGCATTAT
The DNA here is from genome assembly GCA_903798195.1 of Danio kyathit. NCBI lineage: Eukaryota > Metazoa > Chordata > Actinopteri > Cypriniformes > Danionidae > Danio > Danio kyathit. Next base: position 7,830,198 of record LR812538.1, on the reverse strand, counting down.
CAAACTATTCTTGTTGACATCTTGGAGTGAAAACATAGACTGAACTTGAGACCGCGGGTGACCTGGTCCGATAAACTCACTGCACAGACAGCGTGACCATCCTTCTTAAAACCGCAGAAGGTCATGGCATGACCACTGTATAAACTCGCACGTCTTCCTCGACTTCAGCCATCATTACACACACATTTCGCTCTAACCGAAAGCGGGAAACGCGTCTGTATAGCAACCTCTCGCGACACAACCTCTCCAATGAGGCGCCTCGCGATATTTGCAAACAAGTTATATGAATCATATTTACTATCATTTGACAGTAAGAATGTAGCGAAGTAAGAGTAATGATTTTTTCTAATGATTTACTTGACTAAGAGTAACAGTACACATCTTTAAATGTACTCAAAAAGTACACGTTACCCAACAATTTTACTCAAGTAAATGTAAAAAAGTAACTGTACGTTCACACCGAAAGCGGCGAGAGCGTCAAAGTAGCCGGAAGTCATTCATTTTCAATGGGAGCCGGCGGCGATAAGCGGCGAGGAGCAGCGCGGCGCGTCTTCGCCGATGTGAGCGTTGAGGAGAATTGAAATCAAGTCAACTTTATGGTAATGAGCTATGACGCGGTTCGGCGGCAAGCAATCAGAATGTAGAAGTCCACCGCATGAGAGGAGTCCAGAGAACACAGTCACTGTGAAATTTGGTTCCGACCACAGTTGTTCCCAAGGGTTTAATTATTGCGGTCGTTGGATTTCCAATTATTTGCAATGTTTTCTTACTGGAACGTAAATTAATAAAGTTACTGGCGAGTTACTGATGTGCATCAATGTTATATATATTTTTTTTTTCTTTAAAAAAAAGCGGGAATTTCATGCCACAATACAAAACAGTATTGCTGCTTCAGAATATTTCAGGCATATTGACCTATGATATGGACACATCGTGGAGCAAAGCCACACCACATGCAACTAGATCTTCCGTAGTTAAGTGAATTTGATAATAAGTGTGCAACGCCTTCACGCTAGAAAGCTTGTTTTATGCAGGAGTGTAACTGATATGATATGCTACAACGGCTCCTTTAAATACGAGATCAATGTGTAGCGAATTTTGACGCTCTCGCCGCCGGAGCTCAAGGCAGACAGCGGTGTTGCCAGGGCGGCCAGAGTGACCTTTGACGCTCTCGCTGCTTTCGGTGTAAACGTACAGTAAATGTAATTTGTTACTACCCACCTCTGGCTATACATATTACTAATCAAGAATTATGTTTTGATATATTTAAAGTAGGAAATTTACAAAATATTTTCATATAGAACATGATCTTTACTTAATATTCTAATGATAATATTCTAATGACATAAAATTACCCATACAATGTTTGACTATTGGCAAAAATATACATATATATGCAACATGAGATGATAATAACATAATTGGTCACAACGTACAATAAAATCCTTCCTGAGAAAAGCTCTAGCATAATTTGTTTACAAACATCACTTAATTTGACATTATTTATCCAAGACAAATAATTTCATACATTTTAATTGTGCCTTGAATATTTATGCAATTTATTATTTACACTTTACTCTGTATGTCTACATATACATAATTCCTCCAAACAAATAAATTAGCAGCACGTTAACATTTCAAATGTGGAACATGTAAGCAATTCAAAGGAGTGTGCTGGGTTTATTTTAGCTCTCAGTCAGACCTAGTACTGTGCAGTGCTTAGAAAGCATTTTGAATAATTCAAGCTCAATATCCTGGCACAAGATGTAATTCTCCAAAGCAGTTTAGGGAATGCTGATGCTCAGAACTCCCCCCAAAGACCCCTCCACTCCATCTATGAAGCCTAATAAAAGATTAAGGCAAAAGAGCTCCAATGAAAACCTTGACAGGAACATCTTTGAGCGTTAGTATTGATGTCCCTGAGACATATGATTCGATAATCTAATGATATACTGCTAGACTCCCGCAATAAAAAAAGGTAGCATGAAATGGAAATTCTGATCATATTTTCTTACATTTAATGCTCACTGTCCACTAGGCCACATGTTTAGCTGTTCATTAATATAAAAATATCAGCATTTACACATGTAAATGTGGTCAAGCAGCCTGATCTCACGAGGAAATGTAAGTATTTTACGTTTTGTCAGTTTAGTGGCGAATTCGTACGAGTTCAGTCAAACGAAAATGTACGATTTTAAAAAGGAGGATGGCACCTAACCCCACCCCTAACCCCAACCGTCATTGGGTGATGAGCAAATCGTACTAATTTGTACGAATTAGATCGTACGAATTCATACGAATTAGCCACTAAATCAAAAAAGTTACGAATTGCCGTGAGATTGCGTTGGGTCAAGAAGATCTGCTAAAGTTTCAAATAAACATTAAAATGTAGGATAAATGTGACTACGAACATGGCATAGTTATTGATGCCAGATGATCTGATCTGACTATTTCAGAATCCGCTGATCTTTTTGGATCTTGTAAGAATTTAAAAGCTAAGGAAATATCCATCTCTGTGAGCAAAATTTCATGTTGATGCCAAAGATATAAGAGAAGAATGACCAGACTAGTACAAGCTAATAGAAAGACAACAGTAAACAGTTCAAGTACAAATAGCTACTGTACTTGTTACAAGCATCTTTAAACACATTACAAATCCAACCTTGAAGCAGATGAGCTACAGCAGAAGAAGATTCCTCTTGATCCACTCTTGTCAGCTAGTGATAAAAGAAATAAAAGCTTTTAAATGCTTTGAAACAACCGAACTAATGATTCACTGTTTCAAAGCATAAACACAACAGGTACACCTCACAACCAAGTAAATGCAACAGAACCTCAGACAAACATGCATTAAGTTGGATTTAAAGTATGTATAAATACACTTTTCATTAAATAATTAGTGTCTGCAATTGTCAAGGCTTTTATATTGTTTGTTCAATGGTGGGCTTTTTGCATTTTACAAATACCTCAGTGCTTCCTACAGGTTTGAAATATACTTGCGGTGGTAGCCTAATTGAAACACACCATTTACCCTAATCACATAAATAGTTAACTATATGCAACAAACAATACATCAATTAATTTTTAACAACAATTTTATTTATTATACACTGTTTCTTTTCAATGGGTTAAGGTAAAAAAGGACATCCACAGTTTCACAGACCTTTATTCTATTCGGGAGCCATGTGCACCCACTGACAAAATCTGTAAAATCTGCTTTTCTCTTTTTTTTTAAATTTAAAGCAAACTTGAATGCCAAAGCATTAGATATATGAAATAGCCTATGTATTAACATCATCAAATTTATAAAATAATCAGCAAAGGAGAAATAAATGACAGAAAAAGGAATAAAAACAGACAATATCTCGAAAAAACATCATAATTACAAGAGTAAAACCTGTAGATTATATAAATAAGGCAAATGCACAGATTAACCATTACTAATGGTGTACATACATTTTGCAGCCAGTTTAGATTTTGTCCTCCGAGTATATAGTAGTTTTTTGGAGTCATTTATGATAAAAATATATATTTTTTAATGTATCTCTCGCTCTCACAACTGTGCGCGCACAGTCAGTTGCAAAGGCAAGTGAAAGTAGCCTTAGGTAAAAAAGTGATGCAAAAATGCATACGAGCTTTAGAAAGCAAAAGTTGAATCTCAGACATTTTAGGAGATTTAGAAACCCGGGCGGGACGAAGTCCAAAAAAGGTGTGCCTCTGTGGGTCTGCAGAGAGCTTGTGAGACTGTGGGAGTGCTGACAGGTCTCATGTACACAGAACCAAACAGGTAAACGAGAAAAGATTTTCCACTATACTTAATCGATCTCGGATGTTTGGTTATTGGGCGGATACAAGAAAACGTAAAGGATGTTAATAACAGAAAAAAAAGTGTCACTAAAATATACTTGGGCGGCCGTTAATATATCTGGGCAGCCCGCCCAAGTCTGAGGGCTCTATCATACACCTGGCACAATAAGGCACAAGACGTGTTTGCCTCAACGTGTTGCTATTTTCAGATCAACGCAATATTAATTTTCCAGTTTTCCACCACGTTGTTTAAATAGCAAATCCATTTGCACCACTTTGTGGACTCATGGGTATTCCGGTTTAGAAAAGAGGTGTGTTAAGGCGCATTGATGGCGCGTTGATATTTTGAGGAACTAAAATAGACTGCGCAATAGACCTAAGCTCTGAGCTGAGAGCAGGTTTAATGTCTAGTGCAGAGTGCATTAGGTGTGCACCTCACTTAAACATTGTTTAAAACACGCAGGGTGTTCAGCAATACGCAAATATCTTTACAAATGAAAAAAAAATTAAAGGATTAAAATATTTTTTCAAATTATTACTTTTTACATAAATATAACAACCATACCTCCATGCATTCTTCATCTCTGGGGGCTTTTTTTAGTTTATTCATGACAATATTTATTACTTATTAGTAGTAGTAGTATTATTTGTTATATGCATATTTATATTTGTTTTATTAAAAACAAGCTTATATTTGTCCACCTGTCAGGTTTTGGACCATATGAGGCATATCATGTGTATTTGGATATAACTCAGTTTTTTGACCACCCTTCATAATAATTTTTCATTTATTCGTTTGCTGGAAATTAGAACTGACTTTAGAAATAGTTTTGAAACAAATCTTTGCGCTTAACAAACAAAACTAATTATGTAGGCTAATGGGTGTCTGTGCGTAGCCTACAACATCGTTTCTTTATCCACGGAAGAGAGAAAGAGAAAGTTAAAGGAAAGGTCGATGGAGAAGGCTCATTTTTTATCCCCGCGCAGATGGTCTGTTTAACTGTTTTCTCACTAGTGAAGCATTCAGTTTTTCCACTTACAAAGTTTGCCATGTAGATAGCAAATGTGCCATGGCGCAATGCAACTGACTCTTAAAGGGAATGAGAGATGAGACTCTGATTGCTTTATTCTCAAAACACACTCATAACTCATTAAGAGAATAAGCTCAACCCTGTTAGACCATGCGTCGCGGCGCAGAGTGTATTTTTCCGTCCTTAATATAGCAAAAGTATATTCGAACACACCCTGCACTTTAGACTTTGCACCTAGATCGTTAAAATAGAGCCCTATGTGTGGGAAGCCATGTACCTCACTAAAACATCTACAAACCAGTAAAACTGATCTGAGAAAACTATGAATCCTGTTCAGCGATTTGACACTAGGGGTGATCTGAGGTAACCTACATCAGGGCTATTCAATTACTTTGTCATGGGGGCCAGTTCATGAAAAGCATCCCAAACGAAGGGCCGGAGAGATATGACTTGCAATATGAGTGAGAACACAACAGCATATAAGAGCCCATATGTTGTATTTTTGCTCCTTATGACACCCATGTTGTATTTTTCTACATTAAAATGTTAATTTATTGTATTTTGAAACTACATAACATCACTGCATTGTACAAGAGGCTTTTTTTTTTTTTTTTTTCCAAACATTTAAGTGTTGTATTTCAGAGCACAACAAAAGCAGTGCATTGCTTATAAGCTTCTTCTACATTCAGACTCATTCATATGTTTTGAACTGCATAACAATTATGGATGCAACAATTATAGATTTTGGTTGTTTGATTATGTAGTCTGAAGAATAATCATGGTTTTACTGTTATCATGTCTATTGTAAATTTAAGCTTTATATTAGGCAAGTATTTAGATTAACTGTTGTTATCATCTGCGTTCATACATGATCATTTTAATAATAATTTGTCTAACATATCTTCTGTTTACATTGCACTGAAAGCCAAGCACAGCTCTCACTGCTACGGCGTGAGATGTTTTCTAGTCTACGGAAAGCCGCGAGCGCATTGCTCCGCTTGCGCACGCATATTGGCATATATTCTTAGATTAGAAATAACAAACTTGCGCGCGGAAAAGACATGATATGTGAACGGCCCGCAGCTATAGTTAATCCGGTGCGTGCATATTAGCCTCGGTGTACAAGCTCGGAACTTTAAACTAGCACACAGGTGGCATAACTTTGGTGTTATGACAGCCGGGTAAAGACTTTTAAATACTATTATATTTATTTTAAACTCGCAAATAAAACACAATTACAGCAAAACAAAGAAATAATAGCATATCCTACATGCAAAGTCATGATTATTATATATCCAAACATGAATAAAAGTGACCATTTTTTATTATCTCTCATTTGAATTCATTTACGCGAATAAAACTGAAACAAGATTATAAAACTGCAGCGCATTAAACACACTTTAATCTACCGCGCAACACCGAGTAGACGCGCACTATAATTTGTAGCACAGACAGCGTGAACGTCTCTCTTGGAACCGCAGTCTTCATACTGTAACTATAGCGGCCGTTTTTCGACTGAACTAAATGTTTTTTTGATGTCTTGGTCACACTATTTGGAGGGCCGGAAGAAATAGCCTCGGGGGCCGGGTTCGGCCCGCGGGCCGCCAATTGAATAGCCCTGACCTACATGATTCATGTGGATTTTGTGGTATTACTCAGATTGCACCCTAGAGGATAACCATTATATTTTTCAAAATGTTTAGAAAGAGAAAAGCTGTTTACTGAAATCATGTGACCTTGATCATTTTATGTGTTCCGAAGCACTTCAAAAAGCTTTGTTAAGCACTGCTCAATACTGTTTACTAAAAATTGGAAAATGAGGTAATAATTTGCAGGGGCTCATTAATATTGAAAAATATAAGATTGGCTTAAAAAAAAAAGTTGCCTGAACTGAATAACCTCATTTCCTCTTTTGCAACAATTGGATGGTGCTGTCAGGCTGCCGATGGGAATGTAATGTTGTAATGGTATTTCCTATATGGTATAATGGTATAACAGCGGTATATATATAACATATATATGGTATAACAACTTTCTGAGCCTACCATTAGGTCCAGAAGGCCCCTACTGGCCCATATCTATCAGCTGATAACCACTGATAATGCCCATTCAATAGAGCGATAACATTCAAAGCGGGTGGCTGCTTTCAGTATGGCTATGTTTTATTGGATTAAGATGGATAGATTAACACTGAATAGTCATAGCAGTTTATGTTGTTGTTCATACGCAACTTTGCAGAAATAGAAATCATTTCTAAAATAGAAATTGGCTATTGCTGTCATGGATGGCTAGGACAAAAACTGATTTTAACATGAAAAAGATGCCTTTTATCACGTTGCAGTGTCACGTTTAGTTTAGACACAGTGTGAAGTCATTACTGCTTATGGTCTAGCTAGGTGCCATGTCTGACAATTAAGGTCTCAGTAGATTCAAAGATATGAGCCTGTGCATTTATACTAGCATTATAAACAAAACAATTGATGGCTTCTGCAAATTCAAAGTTCAAAGCGTGTCAATGCGCCCAAGCCATCAGTGTCGTCTGAGGCATCCAAAAGCCTGTCTGGGCTGAGATGCTGTCATCAGCCATCAGTCATAGGGATTTCCGGCAAAGTCATCAGAATCTCAAAGTCACAGTCAGCAAGAACAGCTGCCAAAACACAACAGTGAAAACAACACAGACACGTTTGTTCATCCAAGACATGCATGAGGTCTCTTATGCGCTCAAAAAAGAATACATTGTGACAGACCGGATTCCAGAAATGGAGATACAAAAGGAAGTGTTTTCTTTTCTCTGAGTTAAAAATAGTCCCACAGAGTGTGGCTTAGTGTTTAAAGAGCTAGAATAGAAACCCAAAGGATGTGGATTCTAAGGCCAGACCGGGGCAATTCATTAGCTACCACCATTGTGTTCTTCAACAGGAAACGTAATGCCAGGTTGCCCCAGGTGAAGCCTCCCAAGAAAAACTGTTCAGGTCTGTGTCCTTCTAGAGGAGCAATACTAACAAGATTTTCAGGTCTGAAAAAGTCATTGGCTTCTAAAGGCTTTGTTGTGGTTTCTAAAAATTTGCTAGGTTGTTGGTACTGGTTATAATGCTGCTACTTTGGTACTAGGGTGTTTTGACACTCTTACAAACCCTCCATGCTATAATGGCTATATCTCAATATGTGTTTTTAAATGATCCTTGCGTTTAGTAACATCATAAACAACTGTTAAAGTTCAGTTTCAATATTAAAAAATGCAATAACGGAGGATGCATGAAAGAACCTGGATGTGTTCTTGATAGAGGATGCATTTAAAGGAGACTTGAGCACAGAAGTCAATACAGGAGTTGGGAAGTGCATCATTTGATTTACCTATTTATTATTTAAGTTCAGAGAAATAACTTATTTATCACAGTGCAGGAGATTCCTTCAATATCCACTTCATGATTTAGATGCTTTCGCTGTCACACTGCTGTGTGTTTATTCTGTAATTCAAATGAAAGTGCATAGCACATTTACAGTTACATTGACCAAAGGCTGTGTAAACTTGCAAATGTTTTAAACAAACTTTATTCATATTATGGGATCAACTGTTTGTAGAATTTTGAAGAAAATAATTAATTGAATCATCAATGTTTATTTGAGTATTAGTAGACTGTCTGCTTAATATCTGCTGATACTGCTCCTTTAACATACATTTAACTGACTATAATAATCTTTGCAAGTACATGTCATCTTAAACCAATGTTGTGGAGTAACTAGTTTCATGGCTGGAGTTGCCTAGGGCTCCCAATTCGCTAAATCTGCTCCTGCTTGAAGGGGGCGGGGCATGTCTGACACTCGAGGGCATTTGATTGGTTATGATTTGATGAGAAACTGTCGTGTGAGGTGATGTGAGTAAAAACGTTGATCCATTTAGGTGGAAGTGACAAACTACAAGCTCTACAGGTTCATATCAATTTTATATCTTCTAAATTTTGTTACTGCTTTGGAGCACACTAGCTTATATGCTTATTTCAGGCGGTCGCCATTTTAAAACACGAAAGCGAGGCTGTGGTGGGAAGAAACCCGGAAGTATAGGATCAGCACTCTAAACATTGCAACAACATGCTGTGAACCCTGCTGAAAAATCCAGCTAAAACCAGCCTAAGATGGTTGGCTGGTTTTAGCTGGTCGGCCAGCCTGGTTTTAGAGGGGTTTTGACCTTTCCAGGCTGGTTTCCAGCCATTTCCAGCCTGGTCTTAGCTGGTCAGGCTGGGAGTTGACCAGCTAAAACCAGCTTGACCAGCCAAAACCAGCTATGTCCTGGTTTATGCTTGTCATTTACCAGCCTGACCAGCTAAGACCAGGCTGGTCGACCAGCTAAAACCAGCCACCCAGCTTTTTTCAGCAGGGAACTACAAACCTCCAGCTGTTGCTGTGATTTCAAAATGCAGAAATGGTGTAAACATCACTTTAATATCATTCAGTTCAGTTTATTTTAAACAATTAAATGCATATAAGGCATCAAACAACATGGCAATCTCTTTAAGAGTGTCCTCCTGGGCAGTTCATGGCACCAGGTACACACAGTGGGGGCTTCCCTGCTTGCTTCAGCCTATGTAACCCGGTGAGCGATAAAACAATGCAGTCCTCTGTAGCACACCCTCGTGTTGTCTGTAATAGTGTTGTCACAATACTGAAGTTTAAATTCATTTAGTCCATTTCCCACTAACATTTAAGCGCAGCTGAGCGTGTTCTTAAACACCCCTGATTTGCCGTAGTATTCACTGGTACTCAACTGAAATGACTGTGATTGGCCGTGAAGGTCATCAGTTCACCGCTCTTCACTGAGTGCAAACACAGATGCACGAACAGTGGCGCGTTTTAAAGCCGCAAAGATCAGTCGAGTCATCAGCGGATCGCTAGTCTGTGTTTGCACTCGGTATACAGCGGTGGTCATCACCGTGAACTGATGACCTCCTCAGCCAATCACAGTCATTTCTGTTGAGCACTGGTGAATACTATGGCAAGTCATCAGTGTTGCGCTCAACAGTGCTTAAATGTTAGTGGGAAATTGACGGTTTTTATAAATCCAGTAACAAAATTCAGTATCTTGACAGGTCTAATATAGTGAAAGAATCAGTTCATTAACTTGAGTTTGATAAATGGCAGCTAAAACGTGTGTTTGGGAAAGGAAACGTCAGCTATCTAGTGCCATTTCCCTTAACTTAGCTGAAAATGAGGTCCAATATCGCTTTTATTTTCACTTTTCATTCAAAATGGACCTTCGGGTCACTCGGAAGACAGTGAAATTATAAATTTGTGTCACTTTCTCTTCTCTGATAAGATATACAGCCAGGTACACAACATTCCTGTGTGACTCAGGCTATACTTCCGGGTTTCTTCCCACCAAAGTCTCGATTTCGCTTTTCTAATGGCGGCCGCGTGAAATCAGTCTATAGATAACTTAAAAACTAACAATACTGATGCTAACATTCAAAAAACTTTATTTTGATTCATAGAACCTTTAATATGTTTTGTTCATCGCTACAGTGTCACTGGGAGATTGCTAGGGTGTCTCTAGAGTGGCTATTCTGACATTGATAATTGGTTTATAATGTGTCCAGGGTGGTGTTAGCTCACCTTTATAGTGTTTTTCTGCTGACTAAAGTATTGCTCTAGTGTTCTGGGTAGATTCATAGCTATTTCTTTTGGTGTTGCTTCTACTAAATTGCTAGGGGTGCTGGTTAGGTGTTCTGAAAGGTTCTTATGATATTGCTAAGGAGGCTTCTGGGGGATTTGTGGTTGATTAGTGGTGGCTGTAGCGTGCTATCAATGGCTGCTAATGTGTGCCTTGCTAATTTGATCTAAAATTCATGGTTTGGTGTGAAGCTCTGATCAACAGATATGTGTGTGTCTTTATACAAACTCAGCAGAAGGTAAAGGACACAGGCAGATGAAGGTGAGATGTCAGTTAAATAGAAAAGACAGCTCTATTTTCCACTTTATTAATTAGCCAAATTAAGCATTTCTTACTCCATCTGTTTTAGATCATTTTCTTTGACAAATGGCTTTTGTTCCAACAGGCAGTTGCCAACTCTTCCTGGTGAAATCTCATTAGAATCCCACAAATCTCGTTGGAGCACAATGGTTGGGCCTTAAGTCACCTGCCAAAACACTGGTACAAGCCCAAAGGGATTAGAATGTCTTGCAGAGGCTTAAGCCCTTGGGCCCTTTCCAACCCACACCATCCTCCAACACCAGAGCCTTCATTCAGAGAACATCCCTTAAAGACTCCCTCTTTTCACAGTGGTGTAACATAATCTTCCTGTGTACGATGTAGGGATCAAAGGTATTACCTCTTTTAGGGGACTTTGAAATGACATTGAAGCTCCCGTCGAGTTCCCGGTGGTGTAAGACGCGATTGGTTAGCGGTTGCTGATTTGCCAAACCAATCAAAAAGTAGATCCTTGATATTGTTCAGGATTGCGTTCATTAGACAACATGCACCTGAGCCTCTTAAGAGTGCTGAAGATCTGTAGCAAAGCTGGATTTGCTGCACAAGTGTAAACCAGTTAAAGACACCTACTCTGTCTCGAAATTGCATAACGGCACATTCGATTACAGTAACAAAAGCCAAGAGACAGTAAGCTGTATTATTTATTTATGTATTTATTTTATTTAATGTTCATGATATTTAAAAACGTAAAGGAATTATTATGAACATGCTTCAATTAGTTATTTAAATTATTTAATTTAATGTCTTTTTGTGCAATAAAATGATGTTTACTTCCGTAATATGGTGTTTGGATTATTGACTGTTTGGGTTTTATCTCAAACTGTCACTTTGCATGCTAACCAATAAGCTACTTATGTAATTATCTGTTAGCTAGTTTGGATAAACCTAGAGCTGCTCTGAGTAAAGGATGATATGCAGGCTGACTCAGTAATATTAATAGGGTCTATCATTCATCCCAGACTCTCTTTCTGATATGGATCAGAGTCAGAATGTGAGTAACTTCATCACATAACACTTTCCTTATTGTTTCATTGTTCTATTCATGTTTCTTCAGACAAATTGGAATGTTTTACAGAGTTATGAAACCCCCTGTTTCAGCATGAAACGTAAGTATGGCGACAAAAAGTTACATTCAAAAGTGTATATAAACCAAAAACATTGACTGATTAATGAATTAATTAATTAATTAATTGACATTGATTCAAACATTTTTATTTCACTCTCATTGAGTTACAAGAACATATGTTCAATACGAATTGTCCATTGTTTATAATATACAACCTCACAGTTTGAAGCAAATTTCATAATAGATCAGGGTGCTGTCATTAAAAATCTCATGAAAAAGTCTCATGAAACATTACATAGACAGGTCATTGATTACTGTGGCACCCGCTTCGAATGTTATCACTCGACTGAAAGGCTGTTATCAGTGGTTATCAACTGATAGATATGGACCAGTAGGGGCCTCTGCACCTACTGGTAGGCTCGGAAGGCTGCTATCATCGATTCATATGGTTAATCAGCTATACTAATAGAAGACTCCAGATCCAGATCTGTTTTTACATTACTGTGACGGTTTGGTTTAGGGTGTGGGTAGGGGTAAGCGTAATAAAATACAATTCATGGAAAATGTAATAAATAAAATAAATAATTCTCGTTAACTTAACTTCACTCCCTGCATGTCATAGCCTCAACCCAGGCTCATTCTGGAAACTTTCTGGAGAAATCCGCGAGAGGCCGCTGTGTGCTCTTTTTCAGGTCTCAAATTTCTCTCGCGGGTGCCGTTCGCACCCGCTGTTCTTGTGTAAACCCACCAGAGGCCGCTGTCGACCGACTGTCTGTCTGACTGACTGGCCGGCCGACCAATCCAATCGACTGACCCACCCTCCTCCTTCCCTAAACCCAACCAATTTTATCACGACAAGCTAACAGGACAAACTGGACCGGAAAGCCCTCCACAAGGAGGTAAGCGGTCAGCTGGTAAGCACGAAAAGGAACGGCGTCATACCGCCCTGTAGCGTTCGTTTAAAAAAAATAAATGAAAGGAAGCCATACGTACCTCCGGCTACATAATTTGCAGTCTCCAGAAGCATCCACTGGACTACGTTTTCAGAATGAGCCTGTGTTGCATAGCCTACCCTGATAAACATGCAAAATGTCTATTACTATTATTATTATATTGTACGCACTTATAAAACGAAAGTTTTGAAGTAATTTTTAGTAGGCTATAGATAAAGCGAGTTATTCCCTTCATGGCTGTGAAAACGTCCTGCAAGCATAAAGAGAATTGCTGGGGAGAATCGCGTCGGTTTTAACAATTATATAAATATATATTTGTAACCTAGTCTATAATAATTATTGTTAAAGCAAGTTATACTGCAATCAGGCGATGTGCTCCATCGGCTCGATAACCTTAATATTATTTTGTAGTGTGTGCTGTGCCGCGGTTTTCATATCTTATCAGTGTGCGCACATTTAAGATTTGAGGTAATAATATTTCCATGATGGTCAAAGAAATCGAAACATTCTTTTCACCCCAAAGCCATTTAATAGGGCACTATAAAGGCTAAACAACTTAATTCTTATATTTGCTTAATTTTTGCAGCCTAGGGCTATATGTCTCACCATGTATTACATCTTTTCTAAAACATACAGTTTAGTGTAAAAGCATGTTTATTACTAAGAAAACTAAAACAAGCAATATATATTTTTTATTTATTTAACACATCACATCACATAAGGTAGACTACAGTGCACATACAGTACCGTCCTATTGTGAAAAGCCAAAGCTGCAAATCTATGGTTAAAGCGCCACCCAGCTTTTCACGTAGATAACTCCGCAGCGGCGTTAACAATGGCGGCAGACCAACCGTTTTAAAGTGGTGACATCTGTAGCTGATTAACCATGTGGATGGATGATAACAGCCTTCTGAGCCTACTAGTAAGTGCAGAAGTCTCCTACTGGCCCATATCTATCAGATGATAACCACTGATAACGTTAGATTCGGCTGACTGTCGTCATTCGTTCATCACAACATTTTTTCCAACACTAAAAATGTACAGATATTAACAATGTTTAACACAATGTTAAATTGTCAGATAATAGAGCAGGTCCAGTGCTACAGGGGGGCAAAAGGGGGCAGAAAGAATTCTCAGAAAGAATTTGTGCCCTCAGAGTGTGCCCTTATATAGCCTTTAAAACGCGCACGGGGCAGCGGAGGCGCACTCTAAACTCATATGGGAGAAAACTGGACTAGTGGATGAAGTGAAGCCTAATTCATTTCATGTTTTGGTTAACTAATTCTTTAAATACAATTCTCTTGATCTGCCGTTAAATTAATTTTAGCAGAGACGCAGCCAGTCATTTTCACATAGTTTTTCAGTTCGGGATTAATATTAGAGTAGCCTAATAAAAATGTCTAGTTGGACACTGCACAGTCCCATAGTCTACACTATAAATAATATTTTAATTTATTATATTTATCATGATTAATATTATTAAAATAAACCTAAAAAATTGACAAAACGCAGAACCTTTTGAATGTTTGCTTTCATTTTGACATCGCTAAAGCACACTTTTACAGTTGTGTAAAGAAACATCCTATTATGCAGCAGCAGTCTCAAGTTAGGACACTTAAAAATGTGTTTTAAGTTTAAAGATGATCGGCCTGCAAAGTCAAGTTTACAGTGTTATGAATGGTATATAGTGCGTGAGTAAGTGGATTTGCCGTGGATTAACCTCTCACATGCGCTGCAGGTCGGCTGAATGATAATCTTTTAAAATATGCAATATAGGCTATACTGCTATTTACTCATGCAAAATGAAACACCAGAAAATATACTGTAGGCCTATTTTAACGACTAAAGCATATCGATTTTATTTTGACTTGTAAGTTCATGGCCCTAAAAATGAAAATGTAACCTAAAACAAGTTATTAAAATAAGCTAAATAAAATGACGGGTAGGCCTATTAGCCTGATGGTTTATGATGCCGTTTTTACAAACTGGACAATTTCATAAAAAAAAAACTCACTTATGATAGCCTAAAATAAATCATTATTTTTACCTTTAAATGTAATCATTTTTTAAGGTAATAACTATAAATTTCTATTATTTTTTTTTTTTTTTTGAGGTAGACAGACTCTCTGTTTTGCTACTCTAAAGCCTTAAAATGTAACAGAGTAACACATTTAGCGGCATTTAAAAAAAAAAAATGACATTAGGTTGTAACATTTAACTTTTTCCTAACACTGATGTTGGTTGGGTAATGAAGCGTGATGACTCGGTTATGCTGATTTCACTATACTTATTTACCGGTTATATGAATAGTGGGTTAGCTTGCATGTGTGGGCATAGGTTGACGTCTTTACCTAAAACTTTAAACAATTATAATATTTGAAATAAAATGGAAAGAAATAAGGAGAATAAATGAATATGAATAAGTGAATAAATATCCTAAATGAAAGGAACAAGAGGGACCAAAATCAGTCACCAAGATCTAGTGCCCCCCTATGGGATCAAAATGCCCCCTCAGTTATGACATCCTGGCGCCGGGTCTGTAATAGAGTTTAGTTTTTCATGAGCCTTTAAAAATGCTTACATATTAAATTCAGGCTGGAGTCTGTAGTGATTTCTTTTCTCTTTTTGGCTTTCATGAATCTTGCTCTGGAAATTGCTTTTCCACCCCACATGCACGTCACAGAAATGAGCAGCAGTATTACGCTTTTCGAGAAGCCATAGTGAAAGGCTGGCTAATTTCCATAAAGCCTGACAAAGTTAATCCCCTCAAGTTTCTGCAAGTCCCTCATGACAGCAGTTCTAGAGACTTCCTTCCTGTTTTTTTTTTTTTTTTTGTTGTTGCTGTAATTACAGTGTGGCGGATAGCGGGAATATCACAGCGACAGGGTGTCTGTCTGAACAAATGCACGGCTGCACAGGCGGATTGGCGAGAGCTTCCGTTTTCTCCAGTATCTTTAACGGGAGACCCGGAGGAGCGATGGCTATTCAGTCCCCTGCAGCTGCTCGACCCCTTTATAATCCTCCGCACACCCAGTCATAATACTACAGCTGTTCACATGACTCTCTCCCTCTCTGTCTCTCTGCCGGTTTTATCTACTGTAGGCTACTGTAAATGGCAATTGACAGGAACTGGCCTGCATTAGAACAGAATTCGCTTATTAAACCGCTTATTAAAACTGCTTATCACACGCACCCGACATTAGCAGAGGTTTCATGCTCATTCATTTGTAATTGCTTTAATCAAAATATCTGTAAGTAGCCATGATGAGCTGAAACCTTAATAACTGACAAGATTTTGAATGTCCTCATGCTGTATAGTAGGCTACACCGCAAAATGTAATTTGTCTTCACTCATTCTCACTCACGTTGTTTGTTATTTATTTAGAATTATTTGTTTTTTATGGATTCAACAATGTTCTGGAGAAAGGTGATTCAAGTGACTTTGAACGTGGCATGCGTTGGTGCCAAACGGGCTGGTCTGAGTATTTTAGAAACTGCTGATCTACTGGGATTTTCATGCACAACCATCTCTAGGGTTTACAGAGAATGGTCCAAACAAGAGAAGATATCTAGTGAGCGGCAGTTCTGTGGGCGCAAATGCCTTGTTGATGCCAGAGGTCAGAGGAGAATGGCCAGACTGGTTCGAGCTGATAGAAAGGCAACAGTAACTCAAATAGACACTCATTACAACCGAGGTATGCAGAAGAGCATCTCTGAACGCACAACACGTCCAACCTTGAGGCAGATGAGCTACAGCAGCAGAAGACCACAGGGGTGCCACTCCTGTCAGCTAAGAACAGGAAACTGAGGCTACAATCTGCACAGGCTCACCAAAATTGCACAATAGAAGATTGGAAAAACGTTGCCTGGTCTGATGAGTCTCGATTTCTGCTGCGACATTTGGATGGTAGGGTCTGAATTTGGCGTCAACAACATGAAAGCATGAATCCATCCTGCCTTGTATGAACGGTTCAGGCTGGTGGTGGTGGTGTAATGGTGTGGGTGATATTTTCTTGGCACACTTTGGGCCCATTAGTATCAATTGAGCATCGTGTCAATGCCACAGCCTACCTGAGTAATCTTGCTGACCATGTCCATCCCTTTATGAGCACATTGAACCCATCTTCTGATGGCTACTTCCAGCAAAATAAAGCGCCATGTCATAAAGCGTGAATCATCTCAGACTGGTTTCTTGAACATGACAATGAGTTCACTGTACTCAAATGGCCTCCACAAAGTTACCAACCCAAAGTTATAGATTGTACCAAAACGTTGAGGACCGGGGGGGGCGGGATTACCTGTAGTTTTCCGGGAGAAATAACAAAACGGGAGATGGGTGTGAAATACGGGAGACTCCCGGGAAAAACGGGAGTGTTGGCACCAAACCCTTTGAAGATAAGAAAACCCTTAATTATAATTCCTAAGAGATTTAACTCAACCAGACCTGGCTTCAGATCAGATAAAGATGTATGATAGTAGCTTGTAGATAAAGTTCTGTTTGCTTTTCAGCACTGGTATCTGATTACCAAGTTCCTGTTTGCTTTTTGTCATCCTCGCTGACCTTTCTGACCTCCGTACGTAAAGAAAGATGCAAGAGGTTTCACTGTTCAGAAACAATCCAGCCAAACAGCCCTTAAGAAGTCAACAAAGAGACAGACCTTAATGACTTACTCAGTGTTGTTGCTGTCATGTTACCCAATCGCATTAGGCCTTGAGCTATCTCGTGCCCGAGCACACTTCACTACTTCACTATCACTGCTCCACCTGGGCGAGCGAGGACAGACAGTCACTATCTGAGGCGCCAAGAAAAGACTGAGCACGGGTTAATCCCGACTGAGCCTCGCTTCTAAGGGGATTATTAATTAAGACGTCACAACTTGATACGTCACAAAACCACTGCATGCTTTCCCTTTTCATCAAAACTGCAAAAGATAAATTTCTTTAGGTATGTAAAGTGATTGATTCTGCATTGGAATATTTACTCAGTTAAACACAGATGATTATGATCAAAAATATACTTGATTAAAGTAGCTTTACATTGCATTGCAGTTTCCATATTTTGTGATTCACAAGTGTTTTTTGTTTAATTATGGTTGTGAATTGCATTATGGGATGTTGAGCTCTGCTCTGTCGACTTTTGATGTTGAAAATTCAACTCTACGGTTTAACACAGTGACTTTTATTAACATTTTAGTAATGTATAATAAATTATATATAGAGAAATAAGTCTGTGAAATAACAGAAAATGTCAACATAGGCTCATTCTGCAAAGGTAGCCATATATACATTTCTGGAGTTTGCGAATTATGTAGCCAGAAATGCATTTTGTCTTTAAAACGAACGCTACAGGCAGTATGATGCCATTCCTGTTCGCGCTTACCAGCTGACCGCTTACCTCCGTATGGACGGCTTTCCCACTGTTACCAATTTGTCACGCTTGTCACGCTAGCTAGCCATGTACGTCGGCGGACTTGGGAGTTGACCATGACGATGGGGTTCGAAAACGAAAACAGAAGCCAAAAAAAACAAGTAAATAACAGGGTGACAATGTGGTAAAATTTGAAAATGAGGTAAAAATCAGGTGAGGGCTTTTCTTTTTCTGGATCGATTTTTAAAACTGTTGGTTGGGTTTAGGGAAGTGGGTAGGCAGGTCAATCAGTGCTTTTGAAAACACTGTTGGTTGGGTTTCGGGAAGGAGGTGGGTGGGTCAGTCGATCACTCAGTAATTCAGTCAGTTGCCAGCGGCCTCTGGTGGATTTACGAGTGAACAGCAGGCGCGAATGGCACTCACAAGAGAAATTTAAGATCTCAGAATGTCAGAATCTCAGAACACAGTGCCTCTGGTGGATTCAAGTCCTGGGACATATTTCGTGTTCTCCAGAAATTTTTAGAATGAGGCTGGGTTGGAAAATCTACAGTTTATTACAAGGTTTTTGTAAAGTAACATACAACACCAACCTAGACAATATATCACTTTAAACTATTAAAAATTATAATAAAACACTGTTTCCTTCCCATTTTTATATGAACTTTTAACAAATTAACTTTTCTAGTCATCTTAACTTACATCAGTCAAACTGACTGAAAATATAATGTTAAACTTTGTATATAAAATATAGTTTTGATTAACTGATTAAAATTAGTTAAGTAAGTAAATAAGTAAAAATATATGTTTCTCCTCAATAAGAAAATATAGACACAGCTAAAATGACAGTGGTGAGAAAACAGCATTTCAGAAAGCATCAGTGCAACAGTGATGTGGATGTTTGCATGAGCTCTGCAATTTAGTTCTTTGGTCAAGTAAGGTCACATCATGCTTATTTATACAAAACTGTATGTACATTATAAAGCTATACTTTGTATTATATTGTTTTTTATCAAATTACAAAAAAAAAAGTAATAATAAAATTACAGCTTATGCAAAGTGTTTCTAATGTATAGTGTCTATATATATATATATAGCTGAAGTCAGAATTATTAGAAAATTTCCCAGAATACACCAGCCACAATGGCAGTTTCGCTGCACCTGGAAGTAAGGAGATCCACAAATTAGTATTTTATTTATTATTATGAATAATACAAAACAAGCACATGTTTTAATATATTCATAACCACGTTCATGTTTTACCGTCATGCTTTAAAAAAACGCTAAAATAAAAATCGCTAAATTTCACTATCTATAACCCCCCACCCCCCCACCACCACCCCTATTCACTTACGCTCTTCTTGAACACATCTGATGTGGCCTGTATAACAGTACCTTTTCCGGGGTGAAAATGCTGTCAAAAATAGAACTGGCCTAAGTGCGGTTGAATGACTTTTGTGCTGGGAGCACTGTACAAATATGGTGTCGGTATTGCCGCATGCTCAGGGTCTGTATGCGATATCAAATGTATATATCTATGAAGATTACCAAAGTAAACTTTTATTTTTGTCAGATTAATTTGTCATGGATTAATTGTTTACCTCAAGACTAACAAGGCGACTAGCAAACTAAACATTGTACATTTTGATTTCATATTACATTTCTAAATATTTTCTTGTATCTTTTTTATGTATTGTTCTATCAAATGATGGTTTATACACTTCAGCTAAAACCGAGCAACCAAAAGTGTCGAACACTTGACATGATGTAGTTCTCAGAGCCTCTCCATCCCTAAAGATGGATGACCGGGCTTAAAGCAGTCACAGTAGATCACGATTTATTGGGCTACATTTCCAGTCCAAGGTGAGATTCAACGAGGGTGACACATTCTGACCTGCTCTCACATTCATTCGCTTCATTTTATATTTCACATTCAAGCAAGAAATGTGAAGTGATGGCAGCTTTATCTGTTCTTTCTCCTAAAACATAAAAAAGTAGCCAAATGTCCCTGTTGCTTTCTGTTGCAGATCTTCGGTGAACAGATGGGTGGAGGAGAGCTGTCCAACCTTTTTTTCGAGCTGAGAAATTACAGCCTCTTATGCAATAATTTATGGGTGATTTCTTGCTACCCTCCATGACCAAGCCCTAATGAAAATAAGCAATCAATAGGATAATAGCGCCCGACCAGCTCACAAGACTGGATTTATGTGGGCACAGTAATTCCTGTTGAGATCTGTGTGACAGTTCACTCCAGACATGTGTTTGAGACACACTCATGTTATCAGCATGTTTCCCAACATCAGATTCATTTTAGGTGCTAAGATATAGAGGAACCTGAGTGCAAATTAATGGTGAGAATATACTTAATCAAGGTAAATTGCTACAATTGTCAGAGATGTGATTTGTTTCTTAAATAAAGGAATGCTAACAGTCAAAATACAGTACAAGTACACTTCTAACATAGGCTCATTCTGAAAACGTAGCCCTATACATTTCTGGAGATCGCAAATTATGTAGCCATAAGTACCTATAGTTGCATTTCATCTTTAAAACGAATGCTACAGGGTGGTGATGCCGTTCCTTTTCACACTTACCAGCTGACTGCTTACCACCGTATGGACGGCTTTCCTGCTGTTACCTGTTTGTCCAGTAGCTCGCCATGTTTGTTGGTGAACATGAAGAGGAGTTGACCACGATGACAGAGTTTGAGTCTGGCAAAGAACGGTGAATGTGGTAAAATCTGAAAAAAAAACGTGGTAAAAATCAGGCAAGAGCTTTTCTTTTTCTGGATTGCTTTTTAAAACTCGGTTGGGTTTAGGAAGTGGGTGTGCGGGTCAATCAGAGCTTTTGAAACCACAATAGACCAATTACCAACCTATGTCACACATGACGTCACACGGGTCCCCGGTTGCAGAAAAAGACCAGCTGCAATAGCAAACATGTCGTGTTTTGCGGTAGGATGCCAAATTCGAAAGTCAAAAAATAGAAAACTTAACTTTTACCATACACCACACTGCTTTTAATGCCGACTGCAGACATCTTTGGCTAAAAGGGAGCTGAATGAAGTGACGACCTAATTAGAAATGCTCGCCTCTGCAGTTCTCATGTTATATCAGGTAAGTTCAGGTAAGTTGAATCATACACATTACTCGTTTTTGATTGCAGCAATGATTTCGGCAAAACAGTTAAACATGGTTAATTAAACTGCGGACACTGAATGCTAAGAATGAAATGTGAAAGTGTAAGTTATTAAAGTTGGTTTTATATTCACACATTCATTCAGTGACAACTTGTGACACACTCCCTATATTGTTTACCACGGCACTTGAGTATTCGGTCTGAAATAACCTGCAAGTGTGACTTGAAAACAACATTAACACTTTATTTGAGTCAACAATGTTGTACTTTGATAGTAATAGGCTGCTAATATGATTTCAATATTTAGAGTTTGCAAATAATACGTTTGTGAAATTATATTATTAAGGGGAAAGTCTGAATGTGCGAATATAAAGCCAACTTTACCTTAATGTGTAAGTTCACATACGTAAGTTCAGGTGTAGTTCGCTGTCAGAATGCAGTTGTTCTGCTTGTTGATGATTACCTAGGCCTTGTATAACGTTAGCTCCGTCTTTTTTTCCTTGTCTTTGGCTCGGCAGAACTTCGGTTTTTAGCACTACATAGTTTTGAATCTGGTAATCAGGGAGCATTATTTCTTGCACATGACCACACAGAACAAAATCCAAACACTTCTCTCGTAAAATCTCTTGGAGCTTCAATGAGATTATATTTCGGGCTGGATGCTTGGTCATTTCGTCTTATCCAATATCCATTGGGAGGGTGCTATCGCAAATGGACCTGTCAGAAGAACGCCGCTCACTTTAACGTTAATTTTGCCGAATAACTGTGCTTATCACTGGGTGACAAGCTGTTATAATACGCTGAAAGCATTATGTAAATAATATATATAATATGTAATCAATCTAACTTATTTCTAAGACAACAACAAACTCTGAACCGCATCGGATGTCATTCCCTCGCTGTAAATGCTAGCTCTCCCGGTTTTTTTCTGCCACCTCCCTGCGCGCGCATCCTGAATGTTTACAAACATGGTAATTGGTCTATTGGTTGGGTTTAGGAAAGGAGGAGGGTGGGTCATTCGATCAGTCAGTTAGTCAGTCAGTTGCAAAGTGACACTATGAAACCACAACCCATTTGCTCATGCATATTAAGCAAGTTCATACACACAAAAAAAGTGAAATGAATGAGAAGGCATGTGGACATAACACAATGTCTGAAATCAAGTAATTTTAGCATGCCAAAGTCAAATTTATGCATATAAAATATATTTTCCCAACAACAAAACTGTGGCTAGTGAAAATGGAAAGTGGCTAGTAATGTTGGAAATCTACTAGCCACAGTGGCTGGTGATCAAAAAAGTTATTGTCAAGCCCTGGTTTTAATTATTTTCACACTACTTTCATTTCTATCGCTATTATTTTGTTTGTTTTCCATAAAACAATTGTGTTTTTTCTTCTAATATTATAGATCCCATAGCTTTTAATAAATACTTTATATTAATCTAAAACAGATTTGCTGGTATTTGTTTATACTCTCCAGTACAAGGTTACATTTTGGAGGCACCGCTTTATTTTATTTGAGAATTTTTGGTTTACTGCATTATAGCAACCATACTTGTAAATTCAGCAGTGGTGTAAAGTACTTGAGTAAACGGGCTTCGTTACTTTACTTAAGTATTTTTTTGTTACTTTGTACTTGTACTGAGTTCAAAAATATAAGCAACTTTTACTCTTTACTTGACTACATTTTTGATTGAATATATGTACTCTTTACTCCACTACATTTGAACAGATGCTTACCGTTACTCATTACATTGTGATTGTGCACAACAAGTCGGCATCTTTATCTACCACAGCTAATTTGTTGGGCGGATGAGGCGATATCGCCATCTGCAGGGTGCTGAAGGTACTGTATGCTATTTATGAGCTAAATCATGTGAACGTAATTTAGCAGCTTGCCTAATACCAGGTGTTTAATAAGCGACATGGCTGCAGCCAGTGATGAAGCCGAAGCTTGATATGTATATGTATATTTATATGTAGTTTACTAAGTTGAAAAATAACACTGCTTCTCTTTGTTTAATTTAAATACAGAGAAAACATCTTAATCAATTGAAAAACTACTCAAAATAAAAATATTGCCCCCCTCTGATACTGAGAGATGAATCACGTCAAAGTCAGCTCTGATTTTTTTTACTACGTTTTACTACTTTTTTTGATAAATTGTTTGTGCCTGTTTTGAACATTTGAGTTTGACTGAGACGTTTTGTTCTATTTTTTTAAATATTTTGTTCTGCCATTTTGAAACATTAAGGTGTTCAATTTAATTTATTTATTACGAAAATTAAACCTTTCTTGGTGTTCTTTGAGGCTACATTCAGTATGAGTAAAATACTTAAGTACTTTTAAAATCGGATACTTTAATACTTTTACTCAATTCTTATTGGAATTGGTGACTTGTAATGGAGTAATTTTTACAGTAAGGTATCTGTACTTTTACTCAAGTATGGTTTTCAGGTACTCTTTACACCTCTGAAATTCAGTATATTTCTCTATCAAAGAACTGAGATACCAGGTTCCTGTGCGATATTAAACCTCTAGAGGTGTCAAAAGAGGGTTACAATTCCTATATAAATTGATATAATCGATATACAGTTTTCAGGATTTAAAGATTTGAGATCATCTCAGGCGTGTTTAAAAAATTTTTTTTTTTGATTTTATGTTTTTGGACACATAATGAAAGTTAGCAAGATTGTAAGTCTGATGTTTTGTTTGTTTGCCAATAATAATGAAAGTCGATGCAATCCAGTATGTTTCAGGTTTCTAGCTTTTGTTTTGTGCAAATGTAATCTTTAAGGTCTAAAATTAGCTTATTTTGTATTTTTCCCTTTTTAAAGCATATCGTTATGTGTGTGTCCAGTGTTTTTTTACCAATAACAATGAAAGACTTGTTAACAAGTCCAGGTTTGATTTGTTTTGTTGGTAACACTTTACAATAACAGTACATGAATAATGATGTATTAATGTGTAAACTAAACATTACTTTATTATGAATTAATGATGAGTTAAGGTATGCACTAATCATGAACTAACATTAACTACAACATGAGTCACATGAGTTCATGTGTGAATAACGGCTACCTTAATTACTTGTTAGTACATGTTGTTAATTAATGTGTTAATTAACATTTAAGTTTAAGCTAAATGTAACCAACATGAACTCATGAGCTGTTAATGTATGATTATGTCATGACTTTACTTGGAGGGACACATCATCATTAACTCATCCTTAACTACTCATGAACTCCTGTTCATGCTGATGTTGACAGAACACTTTTCTATTGTTATTCAGTGTAAACTGACTAGTTGGACGTGCATAAGGAGTTCATGAGTAGTTAAGAATGGGTTAATGATGATGTGCCCCTTCAAGTAAAGTCACAACATAATTATATATTAACATATCATGAGTTCATGTTGGTTAAATTAAGCATAAACTAATGTGGTAATTAATACATTAATAAACAAACAATCATGTACTAACAAGTAATTAAGGTAGCCGTAATTCACACATGAACTCATGTGACTCATGTTGTAGTTCAAGTTAGTTCATGATTAGTGCATACATTACCTCATCATTAATTCATAATAAAGTAATGTTTAGTTTACACATTAATACATCATTATTCATGTACTGTTATTATAAAGTGTTACCCTTTTAATTACTTTACACTGTTGACTACAGTATGTCTGAAATATTACTTCTGTGACTGATGTAAACCATGACTCTGCAATGGTTTTGATGGTTGTCAAACTGCCAAAGGCTACACTTATGCCAATCAATGTTAGAGATGCACATCACATGTCTCTCTATGTGTGTGTGTGTGTGTGTGTGTGTAATGCATGTCCATCTGTATCCCTATCTATGATTACATTCTGAGAGCGGAGAAGGCCAGCGCTGGTCTGTCACGGAGAAGAGCTGGAAGACTAACACAGTGACACAAGGCTGATCCATCAGCTTCCACATACATTACACACACATGTCAAATCCTCCCCCACCAGTCTGATTGATGCCAGCAGAGACATCAGGGTGACGCCGCTAATGCTGTTACCTGCTCGCAAAATTAAATGACCAGAGACGTGCATAGAAACAGGTTTACTAAAGACCCCATGAAGGACACTTCATGACTGGTTCAGCTAAGTGTTGGATTATTATTTTTTAAATATACTATTAATAATAACACTGATATTTTTTTATGTGATATATTAAGTACTTCATCACCAATGAAATACAAAGAATTAGGCAGGGAAATAAATGTTTAGTGTGCTTCCAGGTCAGTAAGAGAAAAGTTATTTACTTTAGTTTGTCTTCTGTCACATGGTGCAAAGCTAAACATATATATTTATATAGTCATGAATTAATAACTTTTAAAATTTGTATGCTTATTACATTTTGTAACAATTAAAAAACTCATAGGTAAAAAAACAACAACCTAACACCACTTTATCAGGGTTAAAATGTGTTGTTCTCACATAACAAAATTTCTCTGGCCCACACAATGAGCTTTTGCTTAGCCTACATGCCACATCGAATGCAATTGGACAAAGTCTGGCTTCCATACAAAGGCCAAACATGAACCATATCTGGGCCAAGTTAATAACCCATAACTGGGCCAGATATGCTGGTGTGTCACGCCTGGGATGTGTACCCAGCATATGTTTTACGCAGCGGGTGCCCTTCCAGCTGCAACTCATCACCGGGAAATAAAGCAATTTAGTTTAGTCGAATTAATTGTTTTACCTGGAGAATGTGAACTGATGTCAATCATGGCTGAAGGTGGGGTGCGGGTGTAGAGCTTTGCATCCAGTTTTTTGTTTTTTTTGATGTTGTGTTTCTTGCAGTTGTCAAAAGTTTTACTTACACATAATCTACACTTAACAACAATGACTCGTTTGTTTTAACCAAATCTTCTAAGTGAACCGGTGTTCTGTCGATTTGTTCGAACTTGTCAGATTGTCCTCCATTTTAAAAGTAGGTGCACAATTTGATGACACAATATGCTACCCATCAGATTTTGCTACCAGTGTAAATTTTAATGTGGAGTAGTGTGATATGAAGCGGTAATATCGCCCTAACCTACCTAATCCCTAACCCCAACCTCAGAACCATTCAAATACAGTGTTGGTAGCATAATCTGATGGGTAGGATAAAATGTCAGGACACCAGTCGCACCAGTTTATTAAATTGAACGGAGTTGTCATAAAACGCTTTGCGTCTTCAATTAGTACTAACATGCCAGATACCCCCTCTGACTCGAAATAAACCCATATTCTGAGTTATTCAGTTACTAGAACAGTACACAGACTCATTTGTTCATTCTTTTTCTTTTCGGCTTAGTCCCTTTATTAATCTGGGGTCGCCACATCGGAATGAACCGCCAACTTATCCAGCACATGTTTTACGCAGCGGATGCCCTTCCAGCTGCAACCCATCTCTGGGAAACATCCATACACTCTCAATCACACTCATACACTACGGACAATTTAGCCTACCCAATTCACCTGTACCGCATGTCTTTGGACTGTGGGGGAAACCGGAGCACCCGGAGGAAACCCAAGCGAATGCAGGGAGAAAGTACACAGACTCATCTGCTGTAAAAAAAAAACAGACCTGATGATGATGAGACAGTCGACTGTCTGTTCCCTTACAGCACGCTCTCTCATTAAGTGTGTGATTCATCCTGACTAAGGTAATTTTGAATTCTGCAATATATATTTTTAAAAGTCAATTAAGCAACGTAAAAAAGTAACTCGCGTTACATTTTTTTTAAAGTAACTCAAATAATATTACTTATTTTTAAAAGTAATGCGTTTTACTACTCATTACTTTGGAAAAGTAATATTATTACTTAAAAAAACCCTATTATGGGTTTTTGAAAATGACTTTCCATGTAGTGTGTAACACAGCTCTAAATGAAGTGAAATATTCAGCTAAGGCTTAAATCTGAAAGTGCACCATGTTTAAAACTATTGATTCATCTATAAAAGAGTAGACTGCTTCAAATGAATCGTCTTGATAACGAGTCTTTATCCATTTTGGCGTGACGCCGATACAAAACTTAAGCCCCGCCCAATTGTTGTGCGAGCAAACCGGGAAAATTTAACCCCCCCCCGGCCCCGCCCACAAACACAGTAGCAAGGAAAAAGAGGAAGACAAACACTGTAGCAGATCTCGGTTGAATCAAGTCGTGTAGACGCTGTGCTCAGCTGGATATTATTGGAAGTGTGAGGGGAAAGTTAGTGTTATTTTCTCTACCCAAAGATGAAAGTGTGAAGAATTAGTGGTTGAGGTTTATTTTTGCAAAAATACCTCAGCATTATAGACCCAGCCTTGTGCTGTGTTCCCGTAATTTTTCTAACGAGTTTTTCTGCAATCTACATGCTTACAACGGGGGATTTGTCGGCTGTTTGTTAAAGGAAGGATCAGAAAAGAGTATTGATGTATGGACTTTGTCAAAGTTCGACAAGAACTTCACAGTAAACAGTTCATGGACCAGTTTCTTCCTCCATTTCACAAGTGTAAGTAAGTGCGACTAAAATGGTTTTCTCTATCTTGCAAATTATGTCTTTAATTGTGTTTTGTTACTTGTAACCGCTTGCAGTGTCTCTGGTTAACTCTTTATATTCTCATATTGTGTCTAATGCCACGTTGAAAACAAGACGTGTGCTGCTTTGTTTATGGATTTAAAGTAATTTGTGAGCTCGCGTTCCACTGCAGGTTGTCGTTGCTATGGCCACCGTCAGCCGTTCCTACACACGTGCGTCGGTCAAGTTTCAGAATAGTTCAGCTTTTGCTACTGTGTGGATTAATACTAAATGTATGTCGTTGTTATTATTTATGGTTAAGAATAGAGCAATATGCTGGTGTTTAACTGCATTGCTTTAATGCACTCCTGCATTGGGCTCACACACATACCTGCCAACATTTGTCCCTGAAAATCAAGGAGACCGGGGGTGTTAGGTTCGGGGATGAGGTGTCTGAATAACACTGTTGAGAACCGGGTACTGTGTACTGTGATGTTAGTAACTACTATGAAGCGTGTTTCGAGCTGCCACTGAGTTTGGATCCTATACCAATGTTGTTTCACAGATCGTACCAAAATGCTGAGGACCCTCCTTCAACATTGTTGATAAGCCATGGTGGGCATTTCACTCTGTCTTGCGCTGAACGCTGTCGACCAATCTTAACAGACTGTTATCGGTCCAATCAGTGCAGATAAGCTTCGCGCTAAGAAGGGGTTTGGGAACAAATGAAGCGCTGAACAAAACATATGGGAGTCGCTGGGTAAATTAGGTAAAAATAAATGCAGATTATAAGACAATGAAGGTGTTTTTTGACCTTGCACACATATCAGCCTGTTGTTGGAGACCACCAAAACAAAAAATATGACCCTTTTTAATGTATAATAGGGGCTCTTTAATGCACGTTACTTATAATATGTTACCCCCAACACTAATTATCTCAATTTCCAATGAGCAAAGCTCATTACTGTACTTTACTATGCTTAAATGTGTGTACATATTCAATTGATTCATGATTTCGGGAGCCAGGAAACTGATGGAGACCCACCATAAGTCTCAAGTTTCACCTTCACTTTCTAAGCATTAAAAAACTGTAATTAAACTACAGTTCTATTGTAGTGAATGTAAAATAACACTGGTGTTTACACCACAAGACATACTAAATCTCATTAAACTTTCCTGAAGAGTAAAATAATAAGAAGAAGAAGAAATAGGAGAAGCTATAAAATTCAATTCAATTCAATTCATCTTTATTTGTGTAGCGCTTATACAATGTAGATTGTGTCAAAGCAGCTTCACAATGTTCAAAATGTTAAATAAAAATATTTACAAGCATATGCTATAAAACCTATAGATTAATTCAATTGAAACTCATGAGTGATTCCACAATGTGTGTGTTTCACAACAGCAGAGCATTATTTTCCATAGAGTAAACAAGGCTTTTAAACCAAAGCCATTTGCAGTTTCCTCTGAAGAGCGTTTCTCCTGGAGCAACCGCACTTTAAGTGCCCTGCTGGAGGCTACAGTGATGACAGCTCTCTTAGTAACTCTCCAGTCAACATGACCAACGCTCCATCTGAACAACCAGCCCAAAGCCTCAACAACCAGTAGCCAATCAAAACCCAATGGAAATACCAGCAGAGGACAGGATCTCTCTCTTTCTCTCTTGTCCAGCTGGGCTTTGACTGACGCTGCGTTCCTCCAGTCTGACCACAGGCTCCATCATCTCCACGTGCCCTCAGACATCATGATGAGGCCTCGTCCCGTCGCTGGTCATGCGGTGTGACACATCTCGTCATGTCCAGCTGACGTGGGCCTGTGGAGGCTCTGTGTGAAGGGACGTGCTGTCACTCCATGAAATATCAGCCCTGACGTCCAACAACAAAGATCTGCTGACACCTGAATCTGCCGCAGACTGTTACCCAGCATGCACTGGGAGAGGAGAAAACCCTGTCACTGGTTGCTGGGGTGAATCCGCTCAGCCCCTTAACCGTTTGCTCAGAGACATGGATGATTTCACTCTGATGGCACTTTTTGCCTACATTTCTGTTTCTGTAAAAAGGCAATGCAGAAAATATGACAGACTTCAACGCAATCTCATGGCAATTCGTAACTTTTTGATTTAGTGGCTAATTCGTATGAATTCATACGATCTAATTCGTACAAATTAGTACGATTTGTACATCACCCAATGACGGTTGGGTTTAGGGGTGGGGTTGGGTGCCACGCCTCCTTTTTAAAATCGTACATTTTCGTATGACTGAATTAGCCACTCAACTGACAAAACGTAAAATACTTACGTTTCCTCGTGAGATCAGGCTGCAGACTCGCATAAATCTATCTATCTATCTATCTATCTATCTATCTATCTATCTATCTATCTATCTATCTATCTATCTATCTATCTATCTATCTATCTATGTCTGCAAAGAGCAAAATTAGTTTTAAAGAGCCCCTATTATGGGTTTTTGAAAATGACCTTCTATGTAGTGTGTAACACAGCTCTAAGTGAAGTGAAATATCCAGCTAAAGCTTAAATCTGAAAGTGGACAGTTTTTAAAACTATTAATTCATCTATAAAAGAGTCGACTCATAGTGGTTTAAACGAATCATCTTGATAACGATTCTTTAGCTGTTTCGTCGTTACGTAGACGCGAAACATAATGGTTGCGCGCGCAGACCCGCGAATTTAATCCTGCGGCCCCGCCCACTAACACAGCAGCTAAGAGAGGAAGATAAACAGATCCTGAAGTCATGATCATGAAGACGCTGTGCTCAGCTGGATATTATTGGAAGTTTGAGGGAAAGTTCGTGTTATTTTCTCTACCCAAAGATGAAGCTGTGAAGAGTCAGTGGTTGAGGTTTATTTTTTTTGCAAAAAAAGGAAGGATCAGAAAAGACTACTGATGTATGAGACTTTGACAGAGCTCCACAAGAACTATCAATACACAGCTCATGGATTATTCCTCCATTTTGTAATGAGGGTTGGTAAACGTTGGGAAAAGCAGAGTAGAGGTAAGCCCTGAGAACATATAACACTTATACATATCTCGACTAAAAACACGCTAAAAACGCGATGCGTGCCGCTTTTTTTGCGGACTTAAACGTGTTTGTGAGCTTGCAATCCTGTCGTTTGTCATGGCTATGGCTACCGTCAGCTGTTCTTACACACGTGCGGTGGACAAGGTTCAGAATAGTTCAGCTTTTGCCACTGTGTGGATTAATATTGAATGAGTGTCATTGTTAATAACAGAGCAATATGCTAGTGTTTAACTGAACTGCTTTAATGCACTCATGCACACACAAAAAATGCGGGAGACTGGGGGAAAGTGAGGACCGGGAGGGAGGGGGTGCGCGTCGCGGATGAACGGGAGAACCGGTGGAGTTCACGGACGCCGCCCTCACTATTCTGTGGAGGCGCCGGGTCTAATAACACTGATGAGAACCGGGTACTGTGTTCTGTGGTGTCAGTAACTAATGTGAAGTTGTTTCTTTAATGTACATTCTTATGTATTCTGTTTTTGGATGTTTCTGTTAAGGACTTTTATTTTTGTGTTGTGTCCTCTGAGGTGGAGGATAGTGTGTGTGTGTGTGTGTGTGTGTGTGTGTGTGTGTGTGTGTGTGTGTGTGTGTGTGTGTGTGTGTGTGTGTGTGTGTGTGTGTGTGTCTGTGTCTGTGTCTGTGTGTGTGAAAAAAGAGCAGGTAGAGTGTGACAGGCTAGGAGACGCGTGTCGTTTTCCTCCCCAGTTCTTTGAGCTTTTGCTTAATAAAATAGTTAGTCGTCCGTAATTTCAAGCCGATCGTCTATATTTACATTCACCCAATGCCGAAATCCATGCCTTATACTAATATGAAGCGTGTATGCACTCTGACTACTTCTATATTGTTGATAAGCTGTGCTGGGCATCAGTGTTGCCAGATGTAGCTGACTTTTTCCAGCCCAAAAACCCGCCGACATGCGAAAACACCCGCCCAACAACCTCGATTTTACAAAAAGTGGGGGGGGTGGACGGTCCCAAATTTCACGAAAAGTGGGGGGGTTGGGCGCTCCCGTAGATATATGGGGCGCTCCAAAACGTATGAGGGGTGGTTGGATAGTCCTGTATTTCACGAAAAGTTGGGGGAACGGTCCCAAAATTGACAAAAATTGGGGGTTCCGGGAGATCGCGGGCAGGCGGGCGTCCCTTTACAATACCGCCCAAATATCCACCACCCGCCTATTATATTTTTTACCCACAAACTTGGATTCAAACCCGCCCAATCTGGCAACACTGCTGGGCATTTCACTCTGTCTCGTGCTGAACGCTGTCGACCAATTGCAACAGGCTGTCATCGGGCCAATCAGTGCAGATTAGCTTCGCGCTAAGGAGGGGTTTGGGAACAAATGATTCACTAAACGATTCATATGGGGGTCGCTGGAAAAATTAGGTAAAAATAAATGCATATTATAAGACAATGAAAGTGTTTTTTGACCTTGCATGCACATTAGACTGTTGTTGGAGACCCTTACAACCAAAATATGACCCTATTTAATGTATAATAGGGGCTCTTTAAAGGAAACCAATTATGCAAAAATTACTTTTATAAGGGGTTTAAACCAAGTGTGCCACACGCCTGGTTTTGAGGGATGCTTCTGGCAGTTAGATCCAGTGTTGCCAACTATTTTCAATGAAAAATAGTTAAAGCCTGCCCGAAAAGTAGCTAGATGTTGCCAGATGACGTCACAGACTAATTTGCATATCAGTGGCGTCATCACGTAATACCTGACAAGCCCGTCATGTCTCTACTCTCTGAGACGCCGTGTATTATATTATATTAAAACATTACATCCAGATGCACAATAAATAGGTTCTTATTAACATATTACTTTGCGTGATGGCGTCATTGCGTAATCGCAACTCAAAACTACATCTTCATGTAGTATCCAAATAATTAATGTTTTCTCAAATTGACTGACCATCTCAGCAAAAACTTTATTTGAAATATGTTCGTTTAGATTTGTATGAAAAATAAAGTTGACTATTTGTAAAATACAAATTCTTTTTGATAAAAAACTTTAATTTTTAAATATAACACTGATAATAAACAGTTACATTCTTTTAAACAATCACAGCTTGTGTACTTACTCTTTTTAACTTGTGAAATTAACACATTTGTAAAAGTGACAACAATTATAGCACTACTGGAATTTATTGCTAGCTAAATTACCAACAATTATACATGTTAACAAATATCAGTAAATTAACAGTTAGTAAAAACAATCTGAGCTAGCAATTTACTCTACTGAGTGAAGCCTGCAGCCACTGCTCTTTTGAATCACTTTTTAAAAATTGGTAAAAGTAGCCAAATGAATGTTAAAAATTGCTAAATTTGTTGCTAGGGGCTTTTTAAAAAGAAAAACAAAGTTGCTAGGATAGTATGAAAAGTTGCTAAATCTTGCAACAAAATTGCTAAGTTGGCAACACTGGTTAGATCGCCCCCTGGGGGCTGGCTGCAGTACAAGTCATAAAGCCCACCTCCTCCATGTTAATGAACGAGACTTGAGCCCAAATAAAAAAAAAAATTATTACACTTGCTATTAAATTTCCTGAAAGATGGTTTTGGTCAATTAAAGAGCCCCTATTATGGGTTTTGGAAAATGACCTTCCATGTAGTGTGTAACACAGCTCTAAATGAAGTGAAATATTCAGCTAAGGCTTAAATCTGAAAGTGCACCATGTTTAAAACTATTGATTCATCTATAAAAGAGTCGACTCATAGTGCTTCAAATGAATCGTCTTGATAACGAGTCTTCAGCCATTTTGGCGTGCTGTCAATACGAAACTTAAGCCCCACCTAATTGTTGTGCACACAAACCAGGGAAAATTTAACCCCCCGGCCCCACCCACAAACACAGTAGCAAGGAAAAAGAGGAAGACAAACACTGTGGCAGATCTCGGTTGAATCAAGTCGTGTAGACGCTGTGCTCAGCTGGATATTTTTGGAAGTGTGGGGGAAAATAAGTGTTATTTTCTCTAACCAAAGATGAAACTGTGAAGAGTCAGTGGTTGAGGTTTATTTTTGCAAAAATACCTCAGCATTATAGCCCTAGCCTTGTGCTGTGTTCCCGTCATGTTTCTAATGAGTTTTTGTGCAATCTACAATAGTGAATCTTACAACGGGGGATTTGCCTGCTGTTTGTTAAAGGAAGAATCAGAAAAGACTATTGATGTATGGACTTTGTCAGAACTTGACAGGAACCTTACAGTACACAGTTCATGGACCACTTTTTTCCTCCATTTCACAAGTGTAAGTAAGTGCGATTAAAATGGTGACCTCCTTGTTTTCTCTAGCTTGAAAATTATGTATTTAATTGTGTTTTGTTACTAGTAACTGCTTGTAGTGTATCTGGTTAACTCTTTATATTGGATGAGAGTGTATATGGGTGTTTTCCAGTTTTCCCATATGCTGGATAAGTTGTTGGTTCATTCCGATGTGGCGACCCCTGATAAATAAAGGGACTAAGCTGAAGGAAAATAAATTAATTAATATGGTTAGTGAAAATGTTGCTATGACGATGCAGTGGCGCAATAGGTAGTGCTGTCGCCTCACAGCTAGAAGGTCGCTGGTTCGAGCCTCGGCTGGGTCAGTTGGTGTTTCTGTGTGGAGTTTGCATATTCTCCATGCATTCACATGGGTTTCCTCCGGGTGCTCCGGTTTCCCCCACAGTCCAAAGACATGTGGTACAGGTGAATTGGGTAAGCTAAATTGTCCATAGTGTATGTGTGTGTGGATGTTTCCCAGAGATGTGTTGCAGCTGGAAGGGCATCCGCTGCATAAAAACGTGCTGGATAAGTTGGCGATTCATTCATGCTGTGTACAAATGCGTGTGAGAAAGTATTGCATTGTATATTGTTATAAGGTGCTGTGTACAAGTGCGTATGAGAAAGTATTGCACGTTTATTGCCCAGTAGGGGAATATTAACTGTTCATAAGGTAGATGGCCTGAGGAAAGAAACTTTTCCTGTGTCTGGCTGTTTTTGTGCTTGAAGGGTAATTACAGCATTTGCTGTGTTGTAAATTAAAGTGAAGCATTGTTTCCCCCTTGTTCCCTGTAGTTAAAGGGTAAATACAGCCTTTGCGGGTTGTAATTAAAGTGAAGCATTGTTACCCCCTTGTTCCCTGTAGTTAAAGGGTAAATACAGCCTTTGCGGGTTGTAATTAAAGTGAAGCATTGTTACCCACTTGTTCCCTGTAGTTAAAGGGTAAATACAGCATTTGCGGGTTGTAAATTAAAGTGAAGCATTGTTCCCAGCTTGTTCCCTGTAGTTAAAGGGTAATTACAGCATTTGCTGGGTTGTAAATTAAAGTGAAGCATTATTTCCCCCTTGTTCCCTGTAGTTAAAAGGTAAATACTGCCTTTGCGGGTTGTAAATTAAAGTGAAGATTTGTTCCCTGTAGTTAAAGGGTAATTACAGCATTTGCTGTGTTGTAAATTAAAGTGAAGCATTGTTCCCACCTTGTTCCCTGTAGTTAAAGGATAAATACAGCATTTGCGGGTTGTAATTAAAGTGAAGCAGTGTTTCCCCCTTGTTCCCTGTAGTTAAAGGGTAAATACAGCCTTTGCGGGTTGCAATTAAAGTGAAGCTTTAATTGTTCTCACCTTGTTCCCTGTAGTTTACAAGGTAAAATCTTGAAGGTATAGTGAAATAAATATACAAACACACAATATATGTCTTTACTTTGTAATCTTTATTTTACTAAATAGGTATTTTAAAACACTTCATCTTAATCAAATATTGTCTCGTCTATTATTGCCTATACTCAAACAATAAAATAGCACATTATTTCCTTCCCCCTTTTTCTGGCATCTCTTGCTTGCTTTTTTTATCTGCTTTTTTTCTTTTTAACTTCCACTTAGGACTCTGATGAGTAGCTGATAGAAACCTACGGGTCCCCACAACTCCACACAATTGTGGAAAGTGGAAGTGGAAGGGCTAGAACTGGGATTGGGCCTAACAGACATGGTTCTTGGCCTTATTTTTTAATAGTTTGCTGCAGTTTTGCCTATATTCCTGTTACTGTGAAGGAAAATGAGGGAAAAAAACACAAATATAATGTGCAGGAATCAAATACAGCACTGGAATTTGGATTAATATGCAATATGGATTGGCTTACTAAAATATTTTGCTAGGGAGGCCTAAGTATATTCTCAACCTAGTATCGTCAGATTGTGTTAAAGCTTTAAACAGACAGAGAGCGTCTTAAATATGTTACGCATGATTTAAATTCCCCAAAATATTATACACTTCACCTTAGCATCATTATGATCCCAAAAGCTCTCTGTCTGGGATCAGAGAAGCACATATTAATGCAGAGGTCTGTCTTTCGGCATTAAGCTGATTTCGGTTCCACAGAGCGGCACATGCCAGGCACTCTTTGTAAGCGCAACTCAAGGGCAGTGAGACTTATCACCAGCATATGTCTTTAAGCCTCAAGAATGAAGGGTGCAGAGTCACTAACTCAAAAATATCACCTTACATGACAGATATCTCAAGCTCACTAGCTCAGAGACTACAGACAAAGCATCCAAAATAGAGAATGCTATCATAGCTTATTTTGGGGGAGTCTTATTTTAAGGTTTAAGGGGTTTTACTATGGTTTACACTTTATGCATGATGTTGCTGTTTGAAAAAGAAGATCCTCAAAGTTTTAAAGGTATTTTAAAATGGTTAAAAAATGAATTGATTCATATGGTGTAATAGCTGAATTTTCATACCTTTGTGTCCCGTGATCCTTTAGAAATCCTTGATTATTTGCTGCTCAAGAAATGTTATTAATATATTAAACAAAATCAATACATCCTTGAAAAACTATTTATCTATCAAAGATAGATAGATAGATAGATAGATAGATAGATAGATAGATAGATAGATAGATAGATAGATAGATAGATAGATAGATTAAAAACCAGCCTTAAACTCTTCAATGATAATGTAGCTTATTTCCCTCCTTATGTTTTTATAAGTACACATCCTTGATGTTAACAATGTGTCTACTTGAATTTTTATGTTCAAGTAGCTGTGTAATAAGTGTGATAAAGTACTTCCAGAAGGTTCATATCAATGAAATCACAACCCAAAAATGTGGTGTAAAAATATGCATATTTTAAAGAGCCCATATTGTGCATTAAAAAGGTAATATTTTGGATTGAATAACTGTCAATCACAATGACACTCCCCGTTTTTATAGCTTTTATAGCTATTACTGGCTAAAAACATACTGTTTACAAAAATGAAGATCTGCACCTATATCAGCATGATAACCAATGTCTTAAAGGGCCACGAAACCCCCTGTCTCAGCAGGGTGTTTTCACACCTCTAGTTTGAAAAAAGTCAGGAAAGTGGGCGTTTCCAGCTCTGGGAGTGTGGGGGGAGGGAAAGAGGGAAGGACTTGCAAAGAAGGGCGTTTCCATTTGGGCACGCGCTGAGTTTCACAGGCAAAACAAACACACAGACGCAGTATGTTTGATACCGCACGGCGAATGGGAGAAAAAAAATCCTCCGCATTTCTCTGTAACTTATGTACTCGGTAGGGTAGCGTCAGATAGCCGTGTGTATATAGACTATCCTGTCACAAAATGTGGCGAAAATCCTGCAC
The DNA here is from genome assembly GCA_903798195.1 of Danio kyathit. NCBI lineage: Eukaryota > Metazoa > Chordata > Actinopteri > Cypriniformes > Danionidae > Danio > Danio kyathit. The sequence continues at coordinate 7,792,698 of LR812538.1, read as the reverse complement.
GACGGGAATAGTTTGTGTTAACATGTTTACACTCGGAGAGCAGCATTTACAGCGGATCTTTTAGTCTATAATATTGTACTGTAATATTGCAGTGATATTAACATACTGTAAACTTAGTAACTAAATCATTTTGACTATGGTATTTCTTTAAAAACTGAAAGAGCACTGCTGATGATACGAACTAACTTTGCAATCTGGGTTAAACAAAGGGCATTGATCACACACACTTACCAAATCTGTAGACAGACAATCAAACTGGGGCTGTGTCTTTTTTAAAAGGAGACGAGCGGCAAATCCGGATTTCATCATTTCCAGATGCGAAAATCTCTCGGGTAAAAAATGTTCCTTACAAACGCGTTTCTGTCGCGTGCACTGTAATCCACACGTGATTCCAGCAGCTCTCTCATAGAGGGAAAATGAAAACAAAACCTTCGTTGCAACACCAACGACCCATGTCTCCAAATTCTAGTTCTTTCAGTTGTTTTGGCAACACAACGTCTCTCTGCCGTCTGAACACTGTAAACAGTCTCCGGAGCTATCATGCATATTAATGAAGTTTCGCGTCATACACAATAGAGCGCGCTGATTTGAAGCACGTCTTTCTCATGAATTAATGCCGCACACTCAGAGACGTCACAATGTTCTCGAAAGGACAGACAGCCACTCTCCAGGCTGGATTTACACCTAAGTATCTATTGGCCGTGACGCAGCTTCAAAAATTCGTTTCAAACCGGAAGAACGAATTTGCTCAAAATAACGCAAAAACAACCAATTTTCACTTTTTAGTGCAATATATGTGTCCTAATAGTGTTTATAGCAGCGTGGGACACAGATATGACTGTCAACAGCTCAAAACATGTGTTTTGGTGTGTCGTGACCCTTTAAAGGTGCTGTATGTAAGTTTTTTTACTCTTCTAAAGCATAAAAATACCATAATATGTGTGCAGATATTTAAGAAACATCCCAAGTGAACATACTTGTTTAACTGAAAAACAATGCTGAAGTCAAATATTCTGCTTTGAAAATGTTTTTTCCGTGCCGGAACGCTGTCTTTGTTTAGGTAATTTTCACATGCACGATGCCAGTTTAGCCAATTATAATTCAGCACCCCGGGTTGCCTTGTTGGAAAACAGCGCATTTCATTCATTCATTCAGAAAGGCTCTGAAAGCATGCGTCCGTGACCGAAAAGGACAGTATGGGAGACAAGATTCAGTTCCACATAAGGTTATTAATTAGCAAATTACATAAATATTACGAACGTAAACATTAGGGGAACAGGTTACATTGTAACCGCGTGTCCTAACAACATGCTGTGACGAGAGAGGCAGTGATCAGCTATTTGGCTGTTTGTACCAGACGAAACACGACAGAAATTTGAATACAGCCTTTCAGAAGCACAGAATATGCACTCACTCATGAAACGGTAAGGTTTAGAATCTGTTTAATACATGTTAACCCTCTTTAACATCATTAAATGTAAAATGGCATTCAAACTCATATTGTTAGCATTTAGCTCTGAATAAAGCACACGAGATTTACCTGAGGTGATCACTGTCATAGGTTTCACAAGTTCAGCTGTGAGAAATAGAAGCCTTTTCTAATCATTCAATTCGAGGTGTTGGTTAGGAAAAAAACTCCCTTTAATATGGAAAATATTCCCTCTATTGCGTGTCGTTGCTTTTATTTAGAACACAGTTTAAATCACTCGCTCCTTGTATTCAAACTGGCAACCCACGCTCACGTTTGTTTTGATCCAGGAGTGCAACACCTAGTTAAACCACTGGGTGTCAAACTTACATACTGCACCTTTAAAGAGCCCCTATTATACATTAAAAAGACTAATATTTAGTTTTTGGGGGTCTCCAACAACAGGCTGATATGCATGCAAGGTCAAAAAACACTTTCATTGTCTTATAATGTGCATTTATTTTTACCTAATTATCCCAACGACTCCTATATGAATTGTTCAGTGATTTGTTCCCAAACCCCTCCTTAGCGAGATGCTAATCTGTACTGATTGGTCCGATGACCCAGTCTGTTGTAATTGGTCGATTGTTTCAGCGCGAGACAGAGAATCACCCATTATCAACATTGTTGAAGTAGTCAGAGTGCAGAATACCCCTTACATGAGCTCATTTGTCCTATTTTGACTGCTATGCCATCATAAATAGTAAAAATAACCCATTGAAAAAGGCTATATTGCTCTATTCCTAACCATAAGTAAAAACAGTGACACACATTCAGTATTAATCCACACAGTGGCAAAAGCTGAACTATTCAGAAACTTGGCCATAGCAACGACAAGCGGAGAATCGTGAGCAAAGCAGCAAGCTGCGTGTTTTCAACGTGGTTTTAGACAAGATATGTAAATATAAAGAGTTAACCAGATACACTACAAGCCGCGTGGAGCGATTACAAGTAGCAAAACACAATTAAATACATATTATTCAAGCTAGAGAAAACAAGGAGGCAACCATTTTAATCACACTTACTTACACTTGTGAAATGGAGGAATAAACTGGTCCATGAACTGTGTACTGTAAAGTTCCTGTTAAGCTCTGATAAAGTCCCATAGTCTTTTCTGATCCTTCTTTTTACAAAGGGCTGACGAATGCCCCATTGAAGGGTAGATTACTGCATTAATCACCAGAACTTTCACTCAATGTTCATTCATCTTAAGTCAAAATCAGTCCCACACACACCCACACTCTACTAGTGTTTGAAGGGAAAGGTGCGTTCACGTTTTACCGGATCTGGCACTTCATATTTGGAATTGTTTCATGTCGACGTCAATACGAACAGGCAAAAGATCTGGACAAACGACGAATCATTTAAACGACTCTGAGGTGAATCTTTTATTAAAAAATCGATATTTTAAACATGGTGCACTTTCAGATTTAAACCTCAGCTGGATGTTTTTATTCACTTACGCCCCATTCACACGGGGCTTCAGCGTCAACGCTTGACAGAGGGCGTGTCTGAAGTTGGGGCTGACGTGATCGTCATAGCAGCGTCAGCCAATGAAATTAGTCAGCAATCGGCTACTGTCTGAGCTGGTGTATTTGCATACAGCGATCTGATTGGCTCACGCTTCCGTCAGAGCTTGAAAAGTTGAGAAAGTCCCAACTTCTGCAGCGAGCAACGCCTCTGAAGCGGCGCCAACAGATCCACACATGCAGTTCGGCAACGCCTGACGTCACCCTTTCAAAGTGAATGGGAAGCGTTCAAGCTGACGCCCCGTGTGAATAGGGCGTTAGAGATGTGTTGTATGATGTATGGAAGGTCATTTTCAAAAACCCATAATAGGGGCTCTTTAAAATTTTTCCAATGTCTTTATATGGGTCATTAACTTGTATGTATGCCTGAGTCATATTACTCACATTATGTTATATTATAATAACAGAAGAGTTAAAAGCTGCCCGGGTTTGTCCTTCTCTATCCACTTCTATCAGCAGATTTAGCTCAGCCAAAATGTTTGCTTCAATTTCGTGTCTTCTGTTTTGATTTTTTTTTTCCTCTGGTGAGCCCATTAGGAGTATTTGGGTTGTGACTATATATTTAAAGCAGAGTGCATTATTCAGGCTTGGATTTTAATCATCCCAGGTTCAGAGTCATGCTGGATTATGAGATTTGTGGCCTCTTCACTCTCTCTCCATTGTTGTCAGGTGAAATAGGCCAGCCGTCACCATGCAGCCTCACGTGAACTCAAATCCCCAGAATGCTCTGCTTGTAAAACAGAGGGAGATGAGCTGGGAAATTACTCTATTGTCATGTCTGGAAGTAAACAATACCAAGTGCTAACTGTTTACTGTGCGGTGTGCACTTTTTACTGCTTGCTGTTTTGAAAAATTGTATGTAAAGTATGCGTTAACGAAAATTTTATTTCAGTGTGTTGATGTACTTCCAGCTGAAATTGAATATTGAGTAGGGGCGGGGCTTTATTTTTGCACATTATTCCCTCACAGCAAACTAAGAGTATGAGGGGCCTGGTTAAGAATATTGTGGGTGAACAGTCAAACTGACATCAACAGAAAAGGACCATCACTCCAATCGCATTGATTGAAGACTACAAATATAGACCATTTCATGGTGATGTCACTGGCCCATGAACATTTCCTGCTTGTTGTCAAACAATTTCACATCTGTGACAAGAGGTGATTCAATCATAACTTGATGTTATAGCAGCTATCGTACATTATATATCGTTATGTTGAACTTTTTGGAGTCTCAGAAGCTGCGGAAATAAGCATCTTGTTGTTATATATTTTATAACATTGTTTGCTTATTTTTAACAAAACTAGCATAAGCCTAGAATTTAGTGCGAGTTGGTGCTACTTTGCCTTATGGTGAATGCAGTAGGTGACTCCCTGCTGAAAAATCCAGCTTAAACCAGCCTAAGCTGGTTAGCTGGTTTTAGCTGGTCGACCAGCCTGGTTTTAGAGGGGTTTTGGCCATTTCCAGGCTGGTTTCCAGCCATTTCCAGCCTGGTCTTAGCTGGTCAGGCTGGAAAATGACCTGCTTAAACCAGCTAAAACCAGCTTGACCAGCCTGGTTTAAGCTGGACATAGCTGGTTTTGGCTGGTCAAGCTGGTTTTAGCTGGTCAACTCCCAGCCTGACCAGCTAAAACCAGGCTGGAAATGGCTGGAAACCAGCCTGGAAATGGCCAAAACCCCTCTAAAACCAGGCTGGTCAACCAGCTAAAACCAGCCAACCAGCTTAGGCTGGTTTAAGCTGGATTTTTCAGCAGGGCTGTCTTATCATCGAATTGTTTAGCACAAAAGTTCATAACATACAAAAACGTAAAAAATGAAAACCTATGAAATGTTCTTCCTTTGTGCTTTGTTTTTTTTGTTTGCTTATTACTAAACCCGTACACAGCGCTAAAGTCCAGCATCTTTACATTGGCACACTGTATTGACCAGTGCGGTCGAATGACATTTGTCCTAAGAGCACTGTACAAATGTGGCGGCGCTATTGACGCATACTCAGGGTCCCTTTGTGATATCTAGTGTATATATCTATGGCATGATGCTAACATAATTAGCCTGTAACTAACATGGCAACCAACACATAATCGTGTTAGCATAATGCTAACAACATGCTAATTGGATGTTAGCATGATGTTAGCTTGATTAGCATGTTGTTAGCATGATGCTAATCATGTTAGCATAATACTAATAACATGCTAATTGGGTTGTTAGCATGATGCTAGCATGATTAGCAAGTTGCTAGCATGATATTATAATATTAGTTAATCAGAATTTTGGCCTAACCCAAAAATAAAAGGCTCACATGAGTCATAATTTGGCTTAAAGTTTGAAGAAAATCACACAATTTATGTACAGCCTTTTTTACCTAATGCAGCATGCATTTGTGGGTGGAACTAAACAGGCAGGCATGTAGAAGGAGTTGTTGATCTTCTGTAGAGGTGGAGTTTAACCACATTATTATGCTGTGTTCACACCAGACGCGGAAGAAGCGTCAAGTGCAAGTGATTTACATGTTAAGTCAATGCAAATGCGCGAATAGACATCCTGCGGCACGATACGCACGAATGGCGCAACGCGAATGGCGCAGTGCGAATTGAGCCTTTTGCGCGTTTGACACGCTTAGCGCACAAATCGCTCGAATCGATCGAGTTCAAAAATTTGAACTTCTGCGGACATTCACGCTGCGTTAACCAATCAGGAGCTTGCTCTTGTGAGGGCGTGATTGTGACATAGCACCTGTTGTTGGTGTCCTGGGGGGAAATCCTCCAGCTGACACTGACAACAGTTCATCAAACTGGGCTTGGCTCAGTCAGAAGCACCGCTGAAAGCCTCCGTCATCCAGGTTAAGTTTCTGGAGGAGTTTATGAGCTCACAGAGCTGGGTGTACTTCTGAAAGTATCTAGTGGACTCAGAAAGTATCTAGTGGACACTGCTCCAAATGTCCAAAAGCACATAAACAGTTATTTTCTCAATAAAATCCATGTTAGCCATTTAGCAACGAAGCTACAGTCACCGGGCACGCGCGAATGAAGCAAGTAAACTCAAATGTTCACGCGTCTATTTACGTGCAAATAGCACGATTTATCCGCGCGTTCCGCATCTGGTGTGAACACAGCATTACAAATAATAAAACGTCATATTCCACAGCAAGTCATCAAGTTCATTTTCAGTTTAAGACCCCTTTAAAATAAGTACTTGTTTAAAAAATATGCTAAAGCATACTCGAGACAAAAAGGTTGCTGGTTCAAGTCCCGGCTGGGTCAGTTGGCATTTCTGTGTAGTTTGCATGTTCACCCAGTGTTGGCATGGATTTCCTCCAGGTGCTCCAGTTTCCCCCACAGTCCAAAGACATGCGGTATAGGTGAATTGGATAAGCTAAATTGGCTGTAGTGTATGAGTGTGTATGGGTGTTTCCCAGTACTGGGTTGCAGCTGGAAGGGCATCCACAGTGTAAAACCTATGCTGGATAAGTTGGCGGTTCATTCCGCTATGGCGACCCCTGATGAATAAAGGGACTAAGCTGACGGAAAAATTAATGAATGAATGAATTCTCATTTTTTAACAAGTGTAGTGTGCACCAGTTCTTTATAGCACACTTTATTATTTGGATGCTTATAAACTAAAAATTTTGAAGATATTTGTGCAGCATGCTCTGAAGGTCCAGATCAGACATGGCTCTGCTGAGAGTTTTACACTGAAGGAGGCAATCATCTGCTTCGGCCAGGAATTCTGTCTCATCATGTCAGATCAAGACTGCAGGTGTTTGCCATGAATCTCTCAATGATTTAAAAAAAAGCAGCATGACTTTCCTCCACATTCAAGTGAAAGCAGGCTTTTAACTACAGTACATGTGTTTAAGGGCATACTCACACTATGCTATCCGAACCGTGCCCAGGTCCGTTTCCCGGATCATTTGAGAAGTGTGAGTGCTCTGAATCGGGCTCAGGCGCGGTTCACTTGGTCGGCCCTGGCCCGGTTGGAAGAGGCGTGACTTTAAGGGACTGTTTCATATGGATTTATTAATCATTCTTACTGTTCAATGTTGTAGATTATTAAAGACGCAAAAAATATTATCAGACATACTGTGAAAATTTCCTTGCTCTGTTAAACATAATTTAGGAAATATTTAAAAAAGAAAAAAAATTAATGGGGGCTAATAAATCTGACTTCAACTGTATATTTATGTCGTCGACAAAAGACATACTTGACACAAACTTTTTTTAAAAATATATTCTGGAGCAACTTGACCGTTTTGTGGTCTTTGTGAAAGGGCTAATTGTATCTTTTTTCATTCCTTCATCCATCTATTTATTTATTCATTCTATTTATTCATTCATCCAGTCATTTTCCTTCAGCTTAGTACCTAATTTATCAGAGGTCACCACAGTGAAATGAACCACCAGTAGTTTTTTTTTTTTTTTCTCATTAAAAAGAACATTCATTCATATTCTGTGGTGCGATTGTTCTGTTAGTATTGTTCATTTTAACAACTGTGAACACTGCCAAATGCTGATTTACAGGAGCTTTACATTTATCTAGATGTTTGATGGGACCTTGATCTTTTATTCAATAAATTTTCATGTTGAAAATTAAATTCTGCAGTTCAACAAAGTGACTTTGATTAATTTTTACTCACGCTATAAATCATATAAAGTACTACATACAATGTACTATAATATACAGAATATTATATAGAAATAAATCCAAAAATAACAGGAAAAAAAGTACTAGCAGCTATTTACTTTGTTTTTGTAGCATAATTTACATTACCGACTAGGGATATGCTGATATTCAATGTGATAATAAATTATAATAATTATTATAATTAAAATAATTATTTGCTTTTTAAAACAACATTCAGATTGTATTTGCAGTGGTGTTCATACAGCGCTAAATGATTGGGCGTTAATTGGTTGTCTTAATAAATCAAACATAAACATTTTCACAACAACATTTGAACAATTTTCTAGACTCCAACAGTTATTTAGACTAAATTCACAATTAAAACTAAAACAGATTCTATTAATCTTAAGTGATGTTAGTTTCTTAGTCAGGGAGACGCAGTGGCGCAGTAGGTAGTGCTGTCACCTCACAGCAAGAAGGTCACTGGTTTGAGCCTTGGCTGGGTCAGTTGGTGTTTCTGTGTGGAGTTTGCATGTTCTCCCTGGGTTCGTGTGGGTTTCCCCCAAAGACATGTGGTACAGGTGAATTGGGTAGGCTGAATTGTCCGTAGTGTATGAGTGTGAATGGATGTTTCCCAGAGATGGGTTCCAGCTGGAAGGGCATCGGCTGCGTAAAACATGTGCTGGATAAGTTGGCGGTTCATTCCGCTGTGGCGACCCCAGATTAATAAAGAGACTAATCCGAAAGGAAAATGAATGAACTAAAACAGATTTTATTAATCCTAAGTGATGTTAGTTTCTTAGTCAGGGCAATGCAGTGGCGCAGTAGGTAGTGCTGTCGGCTCACAGCAAGAAGGTCACTGGTTCGAGCCTCGGCTGGGTCAGTTGGCGTTTCTGTGTGGAGTTTGCATGTTCTCCCTGTGTTCGTGTGGGTTTCCTTCGGGTGCTCCGGTTTCCTCCACAGTCCTAAGACATGCAGTACAGGTGAATTGGGTAGGCTAAATTGTCTGTAGTGTATGGGTGTGAATGAGAGTGTATGGATGTTTCCCAGAGATGGGCATCCGCTGCATAAAACATGTGCTGGATAAGTTGGCGGTTCATTTCGCTGTGGCGACCCTGAATTAATACAGGGACTAAGCAGAAAAGAGAATGAATGAATGAATGAATGAATGAATTTCTTAGTCAATGCCTAATAATGCGTTAAAAATCGCAGTCGTTGTAACTGACTGAGAATCAGTGTGTTTCTTATTTAATTATTTCATACACTTCGTTCAAAACTTTTAATTTAAAATTACAAAGTAAAGAGTTGTATAGGGTTGAAACTTTTATTATGAAAACTACACAGAGCAGCCAGGAAGACAAAATGGCAGCACCGCATGGCAAGTGAAGCAGAATTTGTGTTTCCCTGCTTTGATTGTGTTCATCTAGATTCAAGAAGCATAACAAGATGCTATAAGAAGTTCCTCTGTTTGTAATGAGCAGCCAATGAAGTAAGTTCACTCACATTATATGTGTTGTTTGTGAATTTTGTTGTTATATAGCAGAAAACATGTATGTGACAGTGCATGTACAAAACTCAAGTTGTTAAAGTTTACTCTGTTACAAGGATTTACGAAGAGAATGTATATTTTTATGTATTTATGTTCTTTGTATTCTGTTTACTTTTGTGTGTATTCAGTTCTCACGGCATTTCGAGTTGGTTGGTCATATTCATGGTGAACCGGTCAATAAATCGCCAGTCATCAGAGAATCTTTTGTGCTTGTGAAATTACTGGGGGGAGCCACAGTCGTAATCTGATTGCACATTCTAAATTGATCCCTGTCGTCGTCCCTATTGTTAATGATAAATTCCAGTTGTATTTTTAACTATTATTAAGATAGCAATACAGGTAATAAATCTTGCTTTTTCTCACTGCTGGTTTTAATGCATTAACAAAAATGTACTAAAGAGACTTTATTGTAAAGTGTTGTACTTTACAATCCTTGTGTAAATTAATTTGGTTGAAACAAAATGATTTATTCGAAACTATAGGTGGGCATAGATTAATTTTTTTTAATCTAGATTAATCTAGATTAATTTCAAAATTAATCTAGATTAATCTAGATTAAAATGGCTCATTTGAATTCTGCCGAAGGCATTCAGAATATGTGTGCTACCCAAATAATAAGTCTTTGAGAACGGGTTTCTCAAGCCAGGTGACGCATTAGACCAGGGGCTCATCTCCTGTTTCCAAAATGCATCACAAACTGCTTGAGAAACTGTTCTACTATGATAATTGGTGATGAAAATAAATAATGTTCAATAAGATGTACTTGTGTTTACTAACTGTTTATTCAGTTAAACATGAATGTTGAACTGTAGGCCTACATAAGCTCCAAACAGTGATTTCATACTTGCTTTTGATGTACGTACATACAGAAAATGCTGCTTCGCAAAGGCAAGTTCACAGAGCCCTGACGGTGTCAAACATTGAGTATGTTTACATGGGCAACAATACTTTAATACGATTTTAATATGATTAAAACAATACTCTGATTAAGAGTCTACCATGTAAACAGCGATTTTTGATTACTTAATGCGACTAAAGTCATAACTGCACTAAACAGAAATGGAATTGAGACGTGGAGCATTTCGACAAGATCCACACAGGCGGCTGTCAGTAAAGGACTGCAGACACACAGACGCACACACACAAACACACACACACACATCGCGAAATGCGGAAGTTTTTTTTCTTCTCATTTGGCGTGCGTTATTAAATTCCATAACACTCTCACCTGTCCTTACTCATTTATTTGCGTCTAATACCCCAGTTTGTCACGAAGGCATGAATTAAATGTTCGTGAGTTAAAGTGAAACTGCTGAACTGCAGTTAGAGTCAGGCATCCTGCTGATTTGATTCAGAAGGGCACTTCTTTCCCAGACAGTTCACCGGTCATGGAATACATCCGCGCTAAACTATCAAGGTGAAAGTCATCATAGCCTGCGTAGAAAAGACCTAGCTTCCACCCAACTTTGAGAATAGATTAACGGCGATATTTTTTTTTTTATCGCGCGACAAGAGTCTCGCGTTAACGCAGCACGTTAACGCCGATATCGGCCCAGCACTATTCGAAACATGTAATGTATATAAAATAAAGCAATCTTTTAAAGATATAAATATTTTATTTTAAAGATAAAAATATTTTAAATTATTTTTTTGTTATTATATATGTATTTTTGCACCTTAGGACAATATCATGGTATCATAGATCATGATAAAAGCTTCAACAAATAATCGCAACAAAAAAATTTGCTACTAAAAATGTAAATAAAATCTTTTTTTTTTGTAAATTTTCAACTTCAAAATTTGTCAGAGCAGAGATTACAGTTCAGAAGTTCAGATTTAAACAGTTCAAATTTACATTTATTCAGTTTTTTTTATTTTTTTTATTAGATATTTTTGCAAAATACGAGATTTTTAAAATTCTGTCATTTGGTATAATGAGTGAGGCAGGGCATAAAAAGCTTGAAATATGGCATCAATGTTGAAGGTGAAATTAAAGGCAGAGAGGCAGGACTGCAGTGCATCCGGTGAACTCAATGTCTCGTAGTCCTGCTCTAAACACACACACAGAGTCCTCCGTCCTGCTGACTTGCTGCTAGCCGATACCTCCGTCCGGTCAGGTGATCAACCTTACAGAGGTGTGTGTACAGTTTAGAGACTCTTCACTGTCAGACACTGCAAGCTCTCTGATACTCATACACACACCTGCATAGAGTTTTCCTCAGCTGTAGATTTGATGTGCACTGGCAAACTTTTATCATAGCTTTAGCTTTGATAATAAAGTCGTATAATTAAATCAAATCATTGATCAAATCATTTGTATCAGTGAATCGTTAATTCTGAATCATTTGAATCAGTTAGTTGTTGACTCAATAACAGATTGGACAAATTCATTGAAATTCACTAAATCATTTAGTGTGATTTGTGAAGCGATTTAACAGGTTAGCTAAAGAATAAAAGTTAATTCGTGGTTTTTATCTAGTTCAAAATATCAAAGAAGAAGTTGTTAAACATTTGATAACAAATGTAGAGGAGCGCGGGGCACAAAGTAACGTGGGGTAAAATGTAACACATAGTTTTAAGGTATTTGCTCAGGGTTAACGATGGCATGCTTTCGAGATTTTCACCACAGTGTCGGCAAAAATCTTCCTGCCATTTATTGTAGAAGTTTGGTGAAATTAGGATGAGAAACACAGGAGAAACCATTTTTGCGGCATAAAAGCATTTTTTAATATACTCTATGGCCCAATCCCAATTCTATGCCTTAGCCCCTCCCCTTACCCCTATCTTTCATTTTGCACGTTCCCGTGAAGGGGTAGGGGTGTCCCAATTCTCTTTAGCTTGAAGGCGTAGGGCTAAGGGGAAGGGGTAGATAGCCCTTCGAACTGAGATTTTTCAGGACCACACTCGAAACCAAGGGATAAGAAAATTTCCCAGAAATCACCAGCCACAGCGGCAGGATAGCTGCACCCGGAAGTCAGGAGATGCACAAATTAGTTTTTTTTTTTGTCATCATTACAAATTTTTGCATCAAACAAGCACATGTTTTAATACATTCATAACCGCGTTTGTGTTTTACCGTCATGCTTTTTTTTTAAAATGCTAAAATAAAAAAAACGCTAAATTTCACCTACGTATAATGCCTAATAATAAAAAAACACACAGTGACTGCTACCCAGTTTTGGGGAAAACATGACACAGTGGGGTTAGTTGTAACAGGGTGTTACAAATAAGCCACACACTGTTGGACACCAATTAAACTAACAAAACAGTTTTTGAATATAATGATATAATAATGTAATATAATGATATGAGTATAATGTTGAGAACTTTTTTAATAAAAATTTTTTTAATAGAAAATATTTTTAATAATAAAAAATTATTTTATTGCTAATAATGCAAATATATGTATTGTATAATTATGGATAATAATGCAAATAAATCCAAATGTGTTGATCCAACAGATAAGTAAACGTGCTGTACTATGTAGAATAAAAAGTACTGAGGAAATATACTATTTTAAGTAAACTGAATTTTAATTAGTTGTGTGAAATCTGACAACTAACCCTCTGTCTGTTACAGCTTGCCCACAGGTGGGGTAAATAGTGAAAATTTTACTCCTGGCACTTTTGGCAATACTGCACAGAAACGATAAATCCGGCGGTCATACTTTCAGTGCTCATTTGTGGGAGAGGCTTGTGTGTTGTTGGTAAAAAAAATATGGTTTGTCTAACCCCATTACTTTGTTATATTATTTGGCCAAAACCAAAAAGTGTTACTTTGTGCCCCGCTCTCCCCTAGTGAAGTAAAAGTTCCCCTAAATAAAAATACTCGAATATAAAATACTTGGATTGGTTTGAACAAAATACAGATATGCCGATTTATCGTATTTTGATATTTTCGGCCACGATACATTATCGATACTTTGGCACCAGGTATTGATATTTATCTAAATGTACAAAAGATCTGAATGAATGAATCAGTCTTACACTGCAGCTGTTTTCTCTGTTTCTCTGTTTTCTATGGCTGCAGTACCCCCAGCCCATGTTTTCTTGTGATATATCGATATATTGCAGAATTGCGAATATCGTGATTATATAAATATCGGGTGTAAAATATTGTGATAATATCTAGAGGTGTGAACCTAAACTGGTCTCACGGTTTGGTTCGATTACTATTATCATGCCATCTATTCGGTTCAATTCGATATCTCGGTGCATCACGGTGCATTGACGATTCTTTCCATACACAGTTTCATATTTTCTTCACAGCACAACAATTCTTGTATTAAAATTAAAATATATTTATATACTATTTGTAAAACAATTTTGTCCCTTAATACAAACAGTCAGATATATAAACTGTACCTTTAAAAAAACACGAGCATTTATAGCAAATAAACAGATATAAATATGCCGCTCGCTTTCTGAGCCTTGTCTACCAAGTTCTTTTTTTACACCCCTTTGATTGGTCACGCGCTCAACAGAAAGGGCTGTGATTGGCTCTTACACGCTGGCGCTCTTCACAGATGCACTCATGGGCCACAGAGAGAGAGAAATGGAGTTTACTTTCATTCTCTTAATCGCCATGAAATAGCGGCTTCTGCTGTAAGTGTCAGTGAAACACAGTCCAGCAAACACACACACAGTGAAATTGTGCACAGTTTCTGAGTTTTAAGTAGTTGGAGCGTTGTAAATACTCGCGCTCGCCATAGTAAGCTACCGCAACATAGCGCATATAAGATAAATGACGTCAGTACATAACCAGTTATGATTATGATTGACAGCCCTAATAATATCGTATTGTGAGTTAACCTGTGATTCCCGCCCCTACTTAATATAGCACAGATCATGAAATTGTACTTATTTGCAGCCAGATCATGAAACTTGACTGATTTACACCCAACCCATGTTGTCTTGTGATATACCGCGGATATCACGATATATCAATATCAGGGGCAAAGTATTGTAACAATATCGTATCGTGAGTTATCCTGAGATTCCCACCCTTATTTAGATATAGTACAGATCACAAAATTGTACTTTGTTGAAATATTTAGCCGGCAGCTAGCTCTCTGCAAACTCTCTCATGGTCGCCCACAGAAACTAAGCAGGGCTGCGCCTGGTCAGTACCTGGATGGGAGACCACATGGGAAAGCTAGGTTGCTGCTGGAAGTGGTGTTAGTGAGGCCAGCAGGGGGCGCCCAACCTGCGGTCTGTGTGGGTCCTAATGCCCCAGTATAGTGATGAGGACTCTATACTGCTCAGTGAGCGCCGTCTTTCGGATGAGACTTTAAACCGAGGTCCTGACTTAAAAATCCCAGGATGTCCTTCGAAAAAGAGTAGTGGTTTAACCCCGGCATCCTTGCCAAATCTGCCCACTGGCATCCCCATCCCCATATCATAATTGGCTTCATCACTCTGTCTCCTCTCCACCAATCAGCTGGTGTGCGGTCTGGTGCAAAATGGCTGCCGTTGTGTCATCTAGGTGGATGCTGCACACTGATGGTGGATGAGGAGATTCCCCCAAATGTGTAAAGTGCTTTGAGTGCCCAGAAAAGCGCTATATAAATGTAAGGAATTATTATTATATTTAATCACTTCCATGCGTGTTCAATAAAAAAGGTTAGAAGAGGTTTTTCTACAATGTCAAAAATCTTAGTAATTTATTTGATAGAAATGAATAATTCGATTCACAGAATTCTGTTATCTTCAATGCAATGCATTAGTTACATTCAGGAGGTGCGCAACCAATTTCATTTCCTGACTTCAACTTAAACAGGCAGCTGATATTAACAGGTGGAGTTTAGTGGAATTCGTCACTTGTCAGTCATTCTCCAGTCCTCCATTGAAAAGAAAAAGAGACAAAAATAATAAAAAATCTATTCCTTTTTCCACAATAACTTATTTACAGTAACAAAGTTCAAATTTGTTAGTCTCCACAACTAATTTTGAAAACAAAACATAATATTGTGTGTAACTAATGTTCAGTTTTTTGAACTGATTGTTTTGCTATAAGAACAAAATTAATCATAAATGTATCTAACCATGGTTATTAATTTAGTTTAGCCAGGATATGTTGTTTTGACCCTCAAAGTGCCAGTATTTGTTAAGTATTTTTTTATGTACTACTAAGGAAAAAAATGATAACACAAAGTTTATAGGTAAATATAAATTAAAATGTGGTGAACATTTCATTTGGTATTTCAGTTCTCTAGTCATTTATGTTTGTTGGAGACTGTAAGATCTGGTCAACAGCCATACATGCACTCCAGGAATCTTATTTAAGCCACTAGACCACTTTAAACAGAGATTAGCGGGGTCTCCACATATCTTTTATTGGATGTTTACTGAAACTGAACCCTGCACTCAGGGTTGAACAGATGCAGCTCAAGCCACAGTTAAAGCAGGTTTATTGCATAAAATCTGATACAAAGGGTCAATGAAAACACAAATCAGAGTGTAGCGCGTCCTTGCGCAGCGCAGAGCATGGCATGAGATTTAGACTAATGTGTACTGGATTACTGGCTTCTAAAAATAGACTGGGAGGAAGTACAATACACTCTGACATATGATGGAGTTCACTCTCTGTGTGTGTGCGTGCGTGCGTGCGTGCTCATAGCATTCTTTATATTGTGAGAATCAAATGTCCTCACAAGTATAGCAATACCAGTCATTTTTAACCTTGTTGGGACATGTTTTTGGTCCCCATGAGGAAATGGCTCATAAATCACACAGAATGATGTAGTTTGAAATTGTAAACATACAGAATGTTTCCTTGTAGTGTTGGGTTTAGAGATATGAGGGTTTAATATACATTATGTACAGTATATTTTACAGTATATCATAGCTATAGTTGTATTACATGTATGGGATGTCCCCATAAAGATAGCTTTACAACTGCATGTGAGTATGAGCAGGTTTTATTCACCGTGCTGGTTCTTTGTCGGCCAGATGTTCACATGCTGCACAAGGCAGATTTCCAAGAGTAGCTTTAATGACAGTAATGACAGCAAGACTGACATTTTATTTATCACCGAAGCAGTACATTTAGTCACACATGCTCTAATCCACGCGTCCATCAGTCTCCTTCCCCATTAATAAATAAATATACAGAGGAGCATGCGGAGATCTGTTCAGTGAGAAGCGTAATCCTGATTGACTGCAACTGTATCGTGTATTATTTCTAAATTTAGCCATGTATGAAAGGAGGCTGGAGGTCACGTGGTTGAACGCTTGTGTGCGACCTTAAAAGTTTAATTGTGGATTTCAGTGGGATTGTAGTGGAAAAAAATAGGAAACAGTTTAGTGGGGGAGAAAAACACTGCATGCCAGATTCAAACATGCACTGCTTAGATGAGCAACATGTTTTGTATACAAACTGTTGGGTTTTCAGGGAGTTGATTGTTTAAACAGTTGAAATCTTATCAAATTGCTATGAGTTAAAATATTTTAACGAGATTCAAACATTCAGATTTGAGCTTCATTTTTATTTTTTTGGTCTTGAGTCTATTCATTCATTTATGCATATTAAAATCTATAGTCTTGCATGCCCGTAGCAATGGGGGGTTTGGATGGTTCAAACGACCCACGGCCAAAAAGTCCAGAATTTGTCCTTTTAATTATTTTATGTAATTTAATATTATATAATATATAGTTATTATATAATTAATATAATATATTTATATTAAATATATATTGTAATAAAGTGTCATTTTAAATAACTATGGCCAGTAATTCTTTGATGCGACATCCATACTGAGTAATGCTATGGGTCGAAAAGAGTGGCAGAAAAGGCAGGCAGCGGCGTCAATATCGCACAATATTGAACATATGTTCAAAAAGACAGCCAAACAAGGTAAGGCTAAATTTTATTTTAAATTTATAACTTAAGTTACTTACTTCCTAACAGATGAAAATCTGTCCCTATGAGGTTCTAGGCTAACTGGCCGCATTAGCCGGGACATTCTTTACATTTATTGACTTGTCCAGTACATGACCTCCCTTTCCCTATTTTTGCCATTATTTTTTTTAAATAACTGTCCGACGAAGGCTTTAATGGCAAGCGGAGTCCTCAGCCGTCAGATGTCCCTTCACAGCAAAAGGCGTCTGTGTTTTTGGTCACTCCATTCGTTTTATTCCGATCGGATATAAATCCGATCGCTCAAACCACTTCAGAAGGTGATCTGGGATGCATTCCAGATGAAACTGGACAGGTCTAATCATTTTTTAGACAAAATTAATATAAATAAAATAAATTATGACCTGGAGAAAATCTGACCTGCGCCTGAAACACAAAATTCTATTAAAAAACATGTTTACTATGAGCATAAAACATGTGTTCTAACTTTTTCAGGCCTGTAGCCAGGGGTAGTTCGGAAGACCCACCCCTCACTGACAAAGGTCCAGAATTTGTCCCATACATTAGCTCATTTGTCCTATTTTGACTGCTATGCCATCATAAATAATGAAAATAATCCATCGAAAAAGGCTTTAAGAACAAACGGAATCCTCTGTCGGCTATTGCTTCGGTGGGACTATAATCTGATGTAAGAGAATTTTTTCACTACTGTATTGTTTTTAAACAGAGAAAACATTTGCAGGTAACTTTTATTCTAAATTTTGGACCTTATTCCTGAAATAAAAATGAGCAATAAAAAGCTGTGAAGCACCAGAAGTGGACCATATAAAATTAATTTGAATATATTTTGGCTATTGTTGAAATCCAGGAATTTTCAAATGTACTTTTTTTTCCCAAAGATGCTAGAAAGATTCTGAAGAATTCATTATTATTATTATTATTATTATTATTGTTATTATTATTATGTTTTAATTATTATTTTTATTGAAATCGCCAAATTGGGTCTGAGGACAGTTGTATGTGCTGGCCAGTTTGTTTTTGTCTAATAAATGACAGTAGGCTACAGTTTTTTTACTTTAAAACTTTAACAGATTCCTATTTTTACCTAATGATACATGATGTAATAAATTTGTATTTTAAAAATTTGTCTTGTTTTAATTTTTCTTTATTGCAAATTTTTAGGAAATATTTTTAGTACATCAATCCAGCAAAAAAAGGTACTGCTTAAAATGTCACTAAATGCAGTATTTAAATCTCATAGTTAAATAGAAACTGAGGCGTATAACTGCAAAAAGGTCCACTTTTTGAGAAAAAAGAACCACCCCTTTCACCAGGCTGGCTACGGGCTTGTCTTGCTACAAACAAAGGAAATAAGATGCGAGAAACACAATGGTGCAAGGCAAAGTATAATACATTTGATTTTCAATGCTACAGCCCTATCACCGTACAGCCCAACACCAGATTCTCACTGAAGCTAAGCAGGGCTGAACCTGGTCAATACCTGGATGGGAGACCCCATGGAAAAACTAGGTTGCTGTTGGAAGCGACATTATGATGCTGCAGGCCCGGAGACCTGACTGCATGCTCAGACCAGCACTTACAGACCTATCGTTCGGGTTAGGGTCAAGTGTCCAATGTTGCTACTTGCTAAAAAGTGCAAAGATGTCCTCGCTGCAGTCTGTAATCGTCATTGTAACGCCCATACTACTGGGCGTCCTCACGTCCACTACGCTCAATTAATTCTGAACAATTGATTATTCCCAGAATATCAAAATCAACTTTATGCGGTAGATCTTTCTCATACAGTATCTGGCACCTAAACTCTGGAACATGCAAACTCCACACAGAAATGCCTACTTACCCAGCCGAGGCTCGAACCTGCGAACTTCTTGCTGTGAGGCAAACATGCTACCACCGCGTCGCCTATATTATATTATATTACATTATATTGTATTATATTATATTATATTATATTGTGACGCGGTTGGGCCTCGGCTGGGTCAGTTGGCATTTCTGTGTGGAGTTTGCATGTTTTCCCCGTGTTAACGTGGGTTTTCTCCGGGTTCTCCAACGCAATCTCACGGCAACTTTGTAACTTTTGATTTAGTGGCTAATTCGTATGAATTTGTACGATCTAATTCGTACAAATTAGTACGATTTGCTCATCACCCAATGACGGTTGGGGTTAAGGGTGGGGTAAGGTGCCACGCCTCCTTTTTAAAATCGTACATTTTCGTACGACGATTTATACGAATTAGCCACTAAACTGACAAAGCGTAAAATACTTGCGTTTCCTCGTGTTATCAGGCTGGGTGCTCTGGTTTCCCCCACAGTCCAAAGACATGTGCTATAGGTGAATTGAAGAAACTAAACTGTCCGTAGTGTATGTGTGTGAATGAGTGTGTATGGATGTTTCCCAGTGATGGGTTGCAGCTGGAAGGGCATCCGCTGCGTAAAACATATGCTGGATAAGTTGGTGGTTAATTCTGCTGTGGTGACCACAGATTAATAAAAGGAACAAGGCCAAAAAGAAAATGAATGAACGAACGGATATTATATATGCACTCAATTTTACAAATGTCTCACACAACAAAAATCAATACCTGCCATGCTGGTTTCACTAGGAATTTTTACAGCAGAAAATGAAGTTGAGGCGAGAATGAAGAAATCCTGACAGGCAGTAAACAGAGAAAAATGATTTCCTCCACAATCATCAGTAAACAGCCTCCGCTGACCTGTCAGACAAACACTATACAGTCACGGTGATCAGGATGAGCAGCAGCCTGTAACTGATCTGACGTCAGTGGCTCTTTATGTTGACCTTGTGCAGACAGTCACACTGTGATATGTCAGCACTGGTCTGGGGTCAGCAGGGAGGGGCAGTGACGTTAACGCAGAACAGCTTCGTCATTGGACTCCATCAGTCTTCGTAAACCATCAGCTGTTGTGAACTGGCTGAATCCTTTAGCACAGATTTATATAATAAAGAGCAATATATATTGATCATCTAAACATATATTACATTAAAGCTTTCAAATAAATTCTTTGCAGAAATCGCAGAGTTTGATGACACTTCTGTTTTGTTTTTTGTTTCTTTCTTGTTTCGGTGTACAAAGTTCTGGTGTTTAAAGGGCCACAAAACCCCCTGTCTCAGCAGGGTGTTTTCACACCTCTGTTTTGAAAAAAGTCAGGAAAGTTGGGCGTGTCCAGCTCTGGGAGTGTGGGAGTGTCGGGGGAGGGAAAGAGGGTAGAATTTGCATAGAAGGGAGTTTCCATTTGGGCACGCGCTAAGTTTCAAAGGGAAAACAAACATACAGAGGCTGATTTGATACCGCACGGCGAATGAGAGAAAAAAATCCTCCGCATTTCTCTGTAACTTATGTACTCTGTAAGTAGCGTCAGAAAGCCGTGTGTGTATAGACTATCCTGTCACAAAATGCAGCGAAAATCCTGCACGATGGGAATAGTTTGTGTTTATATGTTTACACTCAGAGAGCAGCATTTACAGCGGATCTTTCAGTCAATAATATTGTACTGTAATATTGTAGTGATATTAACATACTGTAAACTTAGTAACTAAATCATTTTGACTGGTATGTCTTTAAAAACTGAAAGAGCACCGCTGACCATACGAACTAACTTTTAACTAGCAATCTGGGTTAAACAAAGGGCACTGCACTACAAACACACTTACCAAATCTGTAGACAGACAATCAAACTGGAGCTGTGTCTTTTTATTAAAAGGAGATAATCGGCAAATTCGGATTTCATCATTTCCAGATGCGAAAAGCTCTCGGGTAAAAAATGTTCCTTACAAACGCGTTTCTGTCGCAGTCGCGTGCACTGTCATCCACACGTGAGTCCAGCTGCTCTCTCATAGTGGGAAAATGAAAACAAAACCTTCACTGCAGCACAATAAACGCAACACAGATGACCCATGTCTCCAAATTCTTGTTCTTTCACTTGTTTTAGCAACACAACGTGGCGTCTCTCTGCCGTCTGAACAATGTAAACAGTCTCCGGAGCTATCATGCATATTAATGAAGTTTCGCGTCATACACAATAGAGCGCGCTGATTGGTTTGAAGCACGTCTTTCTCATGAATTAATGCCGCACACTCAGATACGTCATAATGTTCTGGAAAAGACAGACAGCCACTCTCCAGCCTGGATTTACACCCAAGTATATCATGGCCGTGACGCAGCTTCAAAAATTTGTTTCAAACCGGAAGAACGAATTTGCTCAAAATAACGCAAAAACAACCAATTTTCACTTTTTAGTGCAATATATGTGTCCTAATAGTGTTTATAGCAGCGTGGGACACATATATGACTGTTAACAGCTCAAAAAATGTGTTTTGGTGTTTCGTGACCCTTTAATTATGTAAATACTTCTGTGTCATAAAGGCCGGGACACACCAAGCTGACGGCAAACAACTAGCACTGACCGAAGCCAACTGTGTTGTCATCTTGTTGTCCTGGTCCCATCTGGACCAAAAAACCGAGTGTGAACACATCAAATGGACAGCAGCTGAATAATTCATAAGCGTGTTCTGTGTGAGGTTCAGTGTTGGGGAGTAAAGTTACATGTAACGGCGTTACGTAATTTAATTTCAAAATAAAAGTAACGGTAATTTGTTACAGTTACTGAGAAAAAAATGTGTAATTAAATTACAGTTACTTATGAAAATGTTAAAGATTATAAATCAAAATATGTTGAATAATATTAATCTGTTGCTTTGCCTGTTTTTCATAAGCACGATGCCTTCTGCTAAGGCCATTTATTAAAGCGCTGCTATTCTGATGCTTTTGATTGGTTTTCCGGTTTAAATTTGCGCCGCACCACGTCTACCAGTTACGTTAATCCTCTCTGCCGCTGAAAGCATTAGGCTACTACCAGTCTGAGAGTGATAAAAATGCACTTCATTGCTGAAAATTTTAAAATCATTTCACTCTGAAATTCGAGAAGGACACAAATATAACAGTTCAGTGGAAAATTTGTTGCCAGCTGTTAAAATACGTTCAACATTAAAGGCTTCAATGTCGAACCTGAGGAAGCATCTGCAGGTATGTAACCTATTTTTTTTTTTTTTTTCACATTAACAGTGTTGGGCAGTAGCGTCGCTACAAGTAGTGACAGTATTAGCTTAACTACATTTCTCAGTAGCATGGCTGTAGCGTCGCTACTTTTTAAATTAAATAGCTTTTCAGTAGCAAAGCTGTTTTATTAGTGAAGTAGCACAGTAGCGTCCACACAAGCTACATTTACAGATCGCGGATCAATAAGTGACGGCACCAACATTCACAGAGCTGTTTGGTGGGGGCTAGCTTATGAAAGTAAATCCATACGATGGTGAGAATGACGCTTTCTTCTTTTTTGAACCACGTTAATTATAATATAAAACGGGGTGGAGTAACAACTTCTTTATAGAAGAACCCCATCATTTCTTTGTGCAAATTATATTGTTTTACACGAACACGCATTTAAAATAAAATCCAATATTAGCTTTGGTACAAAAATGCACTCGTTTTCCATGTTAGTACAGATACTTAATAAATAACCTACTATAAATTAAAAGCATTAACGTATGCTATGTTTTTTGTTTTCACAAGCTTTGGAGACGTAACATAAATTCCGTCACCTATAGCTTTTGTCATGAGGCTGTGTTCAAAATGATATCAATGTTTTCAAAGTGCACTGTGAAGGGAGTGCAATTGTAAACATGAAGATCGCTAAAACTGAACTGTAAAAATACTTTGAAAGCAAATTACACCTAAGAGAGATGACCTTAATGCTTTTTTATTTTTAATAATTCCAACTTTGAATGTTAGAATGTTCTAAATGAATAGGGCATAGGGGGATAAGTGGGAATAGAACACAGCCAGGAACTATGTTTCTAACTACAGCTCTAGAGGTGTAGTGTCAAGTGTTCAAGTTTGCGACGCAGTTTGCGAATGTTGGTTGGAGCGATCGATTTGAGAAATGGCAAATCAACAAGCTATCTTTGCAACGACGGAACTAGCGACCTTAGTTGGCTAACGATGGTTTTGGGAAACGCACCCCTGGTCGGAGACGTCGCCAACCACTTAGGCTAACACAAGAAATTTGATGGAAATTTAATGGAAAGATGACTGAGGGAGAGGAGGTCTATACATTATATATACTTTACTGTAGTAAAGGCTGAAGTATACTATGGTAATTACTATTAGTTCTTATTTATATTTTCTAATGATACTACATTATGTAGTGTAATTTATTAATGAAGAAGTGTAAATATATATACAATATAAAGCTTATTCCTAAATATTTCCCTTCACGATAAATTCATTCATTTATTCATTAATTTTCTTTTCGGCTTAGTCCCTTTATGGAAACATCCATACACACTTATTCATACCTGTACCACAGGTCTTTGGACTGTAGGGGAAACCTGAGCACTCGGAGGAAACCCACCCCAACATGGGGAGAACATGCAAACTCCACACAGAAATGCCAACTGACCCAGCCGAGGCTCGAACTAGTGACCTTCTTGCAGTGAGGCGAACGTGCTACTCACTGCTTTACTATAAATTAAATTGTTATATATAATTTGTTTCTGTTTAGTACAGCATATTATTTACAGTAAATTACTGAACTGAACATTTTTTTTTTGGTATAAGGTCTGGTTTTGTGGTGGCTGTACTTTAAAATTAATGAATATAATCTTAATTCAAGTGATGAAAGATTTTGAAACTCTAACAGTAAACAGAGCTACTGTAAGGTCACACCTGCTTGGTATAAATGCTTGAAAATGATTTAGTTAAAAATGTCCATTAAGTAATCAAAAAGTAATCAGATGTAATCAGTTACTTTACTTTTATCAAGTAATTGAAAAGGTACACTACTTATTACATTTTAAATAGGGTAATTTGTAATCTGTAATCTATTACATTTCCAAAGTAACCTCCCCAACACTGGTGAGAGGATTTGTCTTTCTGCACCCATGGGTGGGGGTAGTCTGTTTTCTCGTTCCACAAAAGGAAACCAGAACCTCCAACACAAAAATAGTAAACAAAGTAGCATTTAGTACCATTTTCACAGTATTTGAAGCTCAACACAGAGGGATTTGATCATGCAAATATGTCTGATTTTCGAATAATCCATATTATTAGCAAATATTTGAGAAATGTAATGAAATTACAACCGGCCTCATTAGCTATGTTTCCATCCAAAAATGCGAATGAACTTTATGCGCAAAACTGGATTATTGCATAAAAGATATGCGCGATAAAAAAGTGGCCATGGCACTTCTCGTTAAGAGTAGGGGTGTAACCCCGGTGTCCTGGTCAAAGTCCCTCAATCGGCACTTACCCATCATGGCCTCCTAATCATCCCGATCCACCGAATTGGCTCTATCACTGTCTCTTCACTCAACCAATAGCTGGTGTGTGGTGAGCGCACTGGCGCCTTTGTCCTGTGGCTGCCATCGCATCATCCATGTGGATGCTGCACACTGGTGGTAGTGTGGAGAGACCCCCCCTCATGATTGTGAAGCGCTTTGGGTGTATGGCCATACACAATAAATGCGCTATATAAATACACATTATATTACATTTGCGAATAAAGCTGCGTTTCCATCCAACGAGTCAAAGCGAACAAAATCATCACTTCCTGAGTAACTGGCGGCAAATATCAACAGTAAAAACTGAATTTGCTGCAGTAGGAGAAGCTGTGTCAATCTTTTCTTCATTTAATAAATGACTTGCGCCTCCAGAAGGCAATCCTGACACACAGTGAACGCGCGGTGGCGTTTGAAGTGTCAGACGCGGAGCACAGACGCTCTTGATTCTGAAGGTCATTAATAATATAATAACACTAATTCTTAAACAGTAAGGCGTTTTAGAATGACCAAAACGACATTTCAGAGGGTTTATAATGTGCTCAGCCTGCTGGTTTGTCTATTTACACACATTTTTATCATCATATGATCTCTTATAACAAAATCACATGACCTTTTTTAATGCGCACACTGGAATTTGTGCGGTAAAAGTGTTTCTGTCGTAGTTTATGCGCATCTTTTCTTATCGAATAAAAGGTTTATCCTACTCAGTTACGTGCATATGTTTTTTATGCACATTTTCAAAATGTATGCGCATCATGTCGTTTCCATCAACTGTTTTTTTTATGCGCATAAGCAAAATTCGCATACAAATGGGTGGATGGAAACATAGCTAGTGTTTACTTGCTATGTCATGTGTTCTCACGCTCTGATTTATTGCTGAATAACCAGTCAGAGTGCTCTCTTCTGCTTATGCCTTATGCCGACGCTACATGCCGAATCGGGATAACAAATATTGACGTTAACCTGTTGAGAGGTGACATGTGGAACACACCAAACCAATTTGCCTGACTGCCACTGACCAATGGACGACAAAGCCCAATGGCTGTCGGCTTGGTGTCCCAGCCTTAAAGCAAACCCGAGGTGTTAAATGTGCCATAGAGCAGTGTTTCTCAACCACGTTCCTGGAGGACCACTGGCTCTGTAAATTTTCCATGTCTCCTTTACCAAACACACCTCATTCAGATCATCAGCTCATCAGCAGAGACTGGAAGACCTGTAATGGTTGTGACAGACAAAGTAGACATCCTAAACATGCAATGCTGGTGGTCCTCCAGGAACGTGGTTGAGAAAAAAAAAGTTCATCCAACTTTTTCAAGTTGGATGAAAAAATGCCACTCACCGGCTCCTTCACATGCACACGTGTCAAGCAACTGAAGCACAGCTTGAAGGTAAACAAACATCGGTTTATCATAAGCATCTTGTTGATAATTATTTACACAGTTGGCATTAAAAACGAACATAGAAACGTTTGACTAACATCTACCAGCTAAATGTGTCTGGAAAAATATTCAAAGGCTTTTATTTTCATGAACAGTGCGGATGTGAATGCGTCTGAGTGTTCTAATTGGCTAAAGTAGACATCTCACGTCAGTGAGTTCTAATCGTGAATGCATTCTCTGGCAATCTTCCTTCGGCGTTCACACAGAGCAGCATTCCAGCAAATTACCGCTAATGTTACAACTTCTCTTTCTGGAACGAATTTACCGGTATTTTCAAAAAGGGCCCGTTCACACATACAGACCTTTCTGCATGTGTAAAAGGGGCTACAGAGCATGATGTACTCTGAAATACATGTGCACAATAATCATACTTCAGATGTCAAAAATGTTCAATAACAAACTGAGTACCTGCCTGGTCAAATAACACTGGTTTAAGGCTAAGCTGAAGTGGAGAAGAGAATCAGGTTATGAGCGAGTGAGCTGTCTGTCCATATCCACTCCAGTGTTATTATTATACTTGACAAAAGGAACAGACAGAGATGCATTTAGAGTTGTATTTTGTAGTTAAATATATATACAGTTGAAATCAGAAGTTTACATACACTGTATAAAAAGGCACATGACCATTTAAAAAAAAAAGTCAGATGTTAATGTGTTAAACTTTTTTTTTTTAGGTAAGTTCGTATTATCAAATTTGTTTCTGTTATGCTTAATAGCAGAATAATGAGAGAGATATTTTGCTTAAAAGTCAAGTTTACATACTGTAGGGCCTCGCACACGTAATACACAATTATGTAGTGCGTTAACTTTAAATTAGCTCAAAGGGAATTTAACAGAACTTAAAGCGGCTCCAAAAGAATCGACTCTCTTGAACTGTACAAACGACTCGTCCAGCGCTCGTTTGAACAGACAGGGCTGTTGACTCAAAAAATGAATATTACTATTCGAACTAAAGTAAAACACTTTAATATTTAAGCAGGGTACCAAGATCAAGGTATAAGGCATTAGCTTAAAAGTATACACAGGTCACTTTCCTTTCAATACAAAAGAGACTTTATTGACTACAAACAAAACTAACAAAACACACATACACACACGCATTCATACTGGTTGCAGACAAGGAATAGAAGGAAAGAAGAGTTTAGGAGAGATGTGATGCAAAACCTCAAGATGTAAAACCTAACCAAGCGAACCAAATAATCAATTCAACCTTTACTGTGTCTTAGACAGGGTTATCTATCATTTAACATGATTAGCAGATCATACACCAGTTCAGCAATGGATCTGGAGATGTACTTGCGTTCCTTAGTGATGTGGGGAAGTCCTTCTGTGGAGCTGGATTCCCTGTTCGCTGGTGGTTGGTTTGGTCGTTGAAGTGACGTCCCTGAGGCTGAAGTGAAGTCCAGTAGTTTAAGTTGGAGGCGGCCAAACTGTTGTCGTGTTGACGGGTTTCGCGACGCAACTTAACTAGACTCTCGACGGAAAGAAAAGAAAGAAGAGTAAACGGGAGATGGGGAAGTTTGAGGCTGGTCTCAACCCATCTTAATGTCCAAGTCCAGCTGGACTGGACCCGGAGAAGAGTTGGAAGTGGAGCATCTCCACTTCTCAACAGCTGCTGCTGCTTCGCTGCCTTTCTGCCGTTCTTTTGCCTCGCCTAGCCTAAAGAATGGTTGGGGAGATGGGTTTTATCACCAATGTTTCCGGCCCCTATAGAGCTGGATAAATGAGGCATTGTCCGTGGATCTGCGTGGCAGTCCCATGCACTTGGCGTGACTTACTCACATGGTGCTCAGACAAATAGCATTAAGCATACATTTATAATATGAAGATGATACATTTTACATATCTATAATTAAAAAGGAATGAAAGAAAGGGAAAGGATTTCACTCATTCATCTCAAATAACATACACATAATGGTACGTTTGTAATAACTCAAAGCATAATGGGTTATCCATGATTAATGCATTCTTAACATATACAGGATTCAGGTGTCATACAAGAGCAATAACATTACATTTCATTACAAGTCCGCTATCATCGTTTTGAGGATGATCTGATGAACTTTAATGTTTGATGATAGTTTAAAATTTCAGAGAGGATTTTGATTCTCTGTTTTGGAGCAAAGTCAGTCAATTTTCTGTCTTGCATGGGGGCTGGAAAACCCCATTTCCTGAGGTCAAACACGAGCTCTTTGTTAAGAAAAATTGTGTTCTCGTGATCAGTACCCCGTTCGTCTTGAGTTAACTTGGTCAGGATAGTGGGTCCGATGACACTTCACGAGTCCGACAGCCTCAAGGCATGCGCTTCCTGGTCTGCTGCAAAAATGTGGCCTGACCTTCTGATTTTGGTCAGAGACCAAAAACGGCTCTCGATCAAGGTGATTCTGATCACAGGTGTCGACTCAGTTATAGGTGTCTGCATTGAGTCCCCACAGACCCCCTTTCGTTAGACGATGTGTTGGGATGAAGACATCGGCGAACGCTGGATAAACACAAGAGGAAAAGCAGACACATACATAGGAAACAACAAGACAACACCTCCATTACCATGTACTGTACTGGTGCAGGGCGTCAGGTTATCTGCGCACTGATCATTTAACCTCATTAGCAAGTTAAAATTTCAAATGTTGAGTACAATTTGATTCAGATTTGAGATTGTCGTGGTACTTTGGTCAAATTCGCAGAATTGATTGTTCTAGTTTAAGATGGTTTACCTTCAATTTCTGGCATTACTGGTGACCAGAATAAGGGGATCAAGTTCACGAGCATCTTTAGTTGGTATCAACAAAAAGAACAATTAGGTATGGTGTGCCAATCCTGATATCCTAATGGTAATTCAATCTTATTCTAATTTAAGAAAGATAGGACGGGAAAAGAAAGGCAAAGTTAAAACAAAAAAACTTAAGTAGTTTGACAACCAGGCTTTCACCTATAGTTGAGTGGCTCAGGTGTAATAGGCCATAGCATAATCACATGTAATCTGTTTGCTATGTGGAGAGTTACATGGAATCTCATGACGCATGTTAAGACAAAATTAAGCTAGTTCTGTAAGTTCTAGCTGTGAGAAGACAACGCTTGAGTGTTGTGTATGTCACATGTATAAAACAGTGTAAAATAACTTAACAGTGTAGTGTATATGTATGGTCAGATCTGTGTCAGTCTTTTGAAAGTCCCCCTTTCCTTGCAGGTTTGATGCACTTGCTTCTTTGTTCAGTGGCTCTGAGTGGGCACAGGTGAAGGTTGGCTTTGCATCTTTTCCTGGATGACAGTTCATTCATGAGCTGATGGGGTCCAGTAAGGAAAGTGTCTCTGGCTGACTGAGGGAAATAGTTCGACGTAGCTGTGTGGAGCTGAGATGCAAACTTTTGTCCCTGGTCGCATTGCTCTGTGGGTGCCTTCTGACTGGAACAAATTCTCTGACCTCAAGGCCTGACCGTGGTTACTGTCAGGTAAAGATGAATGTTCAGTTGGACATTTCTTGGTGAGTGTGAGGTGGACAGTGTGGTGGTTCTGATACCTCTGGATTTGTCAGTGGTGAGAGGCCTCCCCCTTTAAGTTCAGTTGTTGTAGAACAGGTGGTTGTCATCTCCACTATGCAGGTGTATCAGTCATGTTAGTCATGAAGAACATCACTCACCCTTGAAGTGGTCTGAGTTCTTGAACGTGTTGGCTGACGAACTGTACAGCCATTTCTTTTATCTTTGGGAAACAACTTTGGGTGTCTTGAGAAGCGTGGCTGGTCCCGTGTTGTCTCTGACCCGTTTGTGTGGTAGTTGGCGTTGACATGGGAGGCACGTTCTCTGTTGGCACTGCGGAAGACTCTGGTGTTGTCATCGTGGCTGATAGAAGATTTTAAACCTTTCTTGGAGGACATCTTCTGTTTGATGTAGGCTTTGTCGGTGAGGTCCCGTAGCTGTTGGAGGGACATTGTGCGTGGACAGGCCATGATGCCTAGATGATGACTTACTCCAGGGTGCAGGTTTCTTAAAAAGAGGGTTTTAAAGTTCACATCCTCTTCAAGTTCAGGGTCATCATGTGCAGCAAAGTATGCTCGTCTAAATCTGTGGTAGAAAGCTTGAGGTGTCTCTTGGCGGCCTTGTTTGGTTTCCAGGGCAGTTAACAGTCCGTGTTCAAACTCAGAGTCTTTGAATTCTTTAATTAGTGCTGCACACAGTAGCTGGTAGTTTGACTTTATGTGAGCATGTTGTCTATCTAGGAAGCTTTGCACCTCGGGACAGGATGTGGATCTGAGGAGGTACCACCGGTCTCTGTCAGTCACATGAGGTCTCACTTCAAGATAAAAGTCTATGTCTCTGAGGTAGGCCTGGACGTCTCTGCTCTCTGTGGAGTTTGGGTTAAACTGGGTGATGTTTTTAGCCAGTTTGTCAAGGTCTTTAAGAGTCAATTCATGTGCAGGTGTAAAACCTGTGTGCATAGGCTTTCTGCTTACGTTAGCAGGGAAGAGGTCCGTGGCAAAGGCTGTTGATGGCCTGGTTTGCAGTCGTCTACTTTTTCCACTGTCGGTGAAGATGAGGGAGTCAGTTGGGTTCAGCAGTGGTGATGCTGATGAGGGCTCCGCCCATCTTGGCTCTGGTTTCTGTTGGTAAGCGTGCAGAAGTTCATCTCTGACCCTGTAGAGTTCATCGCTGAAGTCATCAAGCTGTTGGGTCAGATGATCATTTTCACTGCTGTACCTGTTCAGTTGAGCTTCTAGAGCTTTTAGTTTAGAGTCTTTGTCTTTGAGTCTTGCTTCAGCTTCCTGTAGTTGCTGTTCAGCAGACTGGAGACGCTGTATCAGGTCCTGCTGGGAAGACTTTAGTTCATGACTGTCACGTTCAGCAACAGCAAGGGCCTTTTGGAGCTGTTCAAACTGTCTCTTAGTTAGATACTCCACTTCGTCTGGTACCTTGTGTTGATACTGGGTTTCTCCTTCGAGCTTGTCTGTGCAGCCTTGAGTGTGCAGTAGCTCTCTCAGGAACTCAGTGGTCTGACGCTTGAAATCATCCTGGGCTTTCACTTCCAGCTTGTCGATGCGGCTTTGTGCACGTGTCAGCTCCTTCTGAAGATAGGTGATGTGCTTGTCGCTGAGCTTCAGCTGGGCTGTGAAGGCGTGGCTTAGGAAATAGGTGACCTTGAATAGCTCTGCATGGTCGTGACTCTGGCTTGAGTCAGGTGACAGTTCAGTTGCCTTGCCGGTGAAGCCATCCGTGATTCCTCTTAGCCAGGTGTCCACATCTTCTCCTCGGGCAGTGGGGTTTGCAGTCAGTGACATGCTGGCACGCCGGGAGGTGAAGACACAGATCTTTGTGGTGTTATAAGTCTATATGTGGTGGAGCAGCTAAGTGTCGTGTCAGTGATTGTAAATCAAAATTAAGTGAGGTGATGGCTATGTGTTGGTCTCAGCATAAAAGATGGCTAGTGCTGTGAAGACTTTGCCACTTAAATGAGAAAAGAAGAGAGAGAAAACAAGGTTAAAGCAAATTTAAACAGAAGGATATAAACTTTCTTTCAGTTGAAAATATTTCTAAATATTTTGTATCACTGAAAATAAAATAATATTACTGCTTCTATTTAAGAGGAAAAATGCTACAATTATAATTCTGAAATTTGTCTTTTCTTGATCTGACAGGATTGACACCACACACCATACTTGTTGGACCGCTTACCAGCGATGCTTTCGAGGGGACGGTTGCTCAATACTTGTCTCTGTCAAGTGATCTTGGACAAAAAGTCAAAAATTTAATTGTATTCACAAATGCAGGGAGACTATGAGAACAAAGGATGGTTTAATTACAATCAAAATTGTTTCTTTTCTATAGAATTGATTGATTGGTTTCTCTCAGGCTTGGTCCCTACAAACTTGATGAACAGAAAGAAAGACAGGAAATACTTAAGAGAAAGGAAACAGGAAATACTAAAGAAAGAAGCAGGGAGAAGGAGAACTGGGTGGACCAGGTCCACAAATGGCTCTAAGGCCTTAACGTCTCACTACGAGTAAGAAATTGCTAGTTGAGGTACAACTAAACAAAATAGACTATAAGAGTTGTCTCCTAATTATTCAAAAATCAAAGTTGATGTACAACTAAATAAAATAAATTATAATGAGACAGGGTTGTCTCTAATTTATTCAAAAACTCGTAGTGAGAGGTCTCCTAGTGAGGGTAAGGAGAGGAAAACAAGAAAACCAAAAACAAGAAATGGTTATAAGTACATAACCACAATGCAATTAAATAATGACAAAGTCTGGATTTAATAAAACAGATTTTCTACAAAGGGGGAAAATTAAAAGTTGTAAAACTGGTATAATAGTGCTTAAACTTTCCAAGTTCAAGACTTATTCATGCCTAAAGTGATTAGACCAAAAAGGGAAATACTGGAATAATGGTAATTGCAAGTTATTTGTGGAAAATTTGAATTCCACTTTAATGCAGTATTGTGATTTACACAAAACACGAATAAAGATTTTAGTTTAATATTGTTAATCAAGTTGCAACTTGTATTCTTAACAATAGTGAGCCAGTATTTCCTCTTTTAAAACAATCACTTGAATTTATAATCTGTGTTTAAATATGGAACACAAATCAGAAATAAAGAACAGTAAAATTGTATTTTGTTTTATGATAAAATACAAGTAAAGGAGGCATAAGAGAGTAAGAATAGAGAAGCCAACAAATGCAAAGATGTTAAAGGGTTAAATCACTTTCATGTTTCTCAAACAGACACTGCATTCAACCACTGGATGTTAATATTTAAGCACTAGCCTTGCAGGCTAATGACTTTAACGCATCTAATACTGTTTCAATGCAAACAACTGCTAGTTAGCTTAACACGCAGTAGTTTGTTCTGGTGCCAATGCACTACGCATGCGCAGTTCAGAGTCAGACTTCACTCGGAAGTATCAGTGACTTCCTTGTCACAGGGTGACTATGGCAACCAAGCAAATGCTATGTTAGTAGCATATGAATCTTTGCAAGTAAAAGATCCAAGCATAAAACATGAAATGTCAGCGCATTTCAATACTGCAAAATAAAACACACTAATCATAAACGGTTCTATGATGTAGCGCTTCACACTCCTCTTAAAGAGTGGGTTTAAACATTAAGAAAAGTACAGTTTAGTACTGCAGTTAACTTTATAAATACAAAGGTGATTTCGGCAGATCTCCTCTGCATGCCAGGGTTTCTGGACCCGTAAAACACAACAGGGTTTTCACTGTTGGGCACAAGACTTCAATAGTAAAGCTTCACTTGTACAAGATTTTAAAATACACCCGTTTAAATCACACTAATGCACACGTGACGTTACACGAGCTCTGTTCAGCAAACAGGAGCAGTTATGCGTTTAGCTTCTGATAAAACAGGGTGAGAAACAAAAACAAAAAGACAGCTTGTTGAATTGACAATGGAACACGCACTGACAATCAATCTAGCTATAAATAAGTTTAAGGCCTTTTGCTCAAAGATCGAGGAACACGCTCGATCCTTAATTTAAATACTGCAGTTTTAAAACAAGTATAGCTATCTAAATGACACTGGAACACGCAGTGACATTAGCTACACAAGGCATTACAGAAACTGAGGAACACGCTCAGTTCAACTTATTATAATATGAGATCTCAGCAAGCTCGTGGCTTGAGTGGCTATCTGAAAAGCACTGGAACACGCAGTGATTCAGTCTAGCAAAAAGGTATTCTAGAATTAGAGGAACACGCTCTATTCTAACCTTTATAAAAGCAGATCATCCCAAAGCAGTTCACAGTTGTTCACAGCTGGGAGGCAGGTCACAGGTCACAGCTCAGTCTTCCATTCACTCACACAGACGCGCTGCGCGCTCTCTGACTACGTCACACAATAGGGTAGTCTCTGATCTCTTTTGCAATAAAGAAATTGACCCGTATATATTTATAATCTCGTTTAATCTTGCCCGCATTCTCCACCAATTTAATGTAGGGCCTCGCACACGTAATACACAATTATGTAGTGCGTTAACTTTAAATTAGCTCAAAGGGAATTTAACAGAACTTAAAGCGGCTCCAAAAGAATCGACTCTCTTGAACTGTACAAACGACTCGTCCAGCGCTCGTTTGAACAGACAGGGCTGTTGACTCAAAAAATGAATATTACTATTCGAACTAAAGTAAAACACTTTAATATTTAAGCAGGGTACCAAGATCAAGGTATAAGGCATTAGCTTAAAAGTATACACAGGTCACTTTCCTTTCAATACAAAAGAGACTTTATTGACTACAAACAAAACTAACAAAAACACACATACACACACGCATTCATACTGGTTGCAGACAAGGAATAGAAGGAAAGAAGAGTTTAGGAGAGATGTGATGCAAAACCTCAAGATGTAAAACCTAACCAAGCGAACCAAATAATCAATTCAACCTTTACTGTGTCTTAGACAGGGTTATCTATCATTTAACATGATTAGCAGATCATACACCAGTTCAGCAATGGATCTGGAGATGTACTTGCGTTCCTTAGTGATGTGGGGAAGTCCTTCTGTGGAGCTGGATTCCCTGTTCGCTGGTGGTTGGTTTGGTCGTTGAAGTGACGTCCCTGAGGCTGAAGTGAAGTCCAGTAGTTTAAGTTGGAGGCGGCCAAACTGTTGTCGTGTTGACGGGTTTCGCGACGCAACTTAACTAGACTCTCGACGGAAAGAAAAGAAAGAAGAGTAAACGGGAGATGGGGAAGTTTGAGGCTGGTCTCAACCCATCTTAATGTCCAAGTCCAGCTGGACTGGACCCGGAGAAGAGTTGGAAGTGGAGCATCTCCACTTCTCAACAGCTGCTGCTGCTTCGCTGCCTTTCTGCCGTTCTTTTGCCTCGCCTAGCCTAAAGAATGGTTGGGGAGATGGGTTTTATCACCAATGTTTCCGGCCCCTATAGAGCTGGATAAATGAGGCATTGTCCGTGGATCTGCGTGGCAGTCCCATGCACTTGGCGTGACTTACTCACATGGTGCTCAGACAAATAGCATTAAGCATACATTTATAATATGAAGATGATACATTTTACATATCTATAATTAAAAGGAATGAAAGAAAGGGAAAGGATTTCACTCATTCATCTCAAATAACATACA
This sequence comes from Danio kyathit, assembly GCA_903798195.1. Taxonomy (NCBI): domain Eukaryota; kingdom Metazoa; phylum Chordata; class Actinopteri; order Cypriniformes; family Danionidae; genus Danio; species Danio kyathit. The sequence goes on along the minus strand of LR812538.1, from coordinate 7,757,765 downwards.
CATAATGGTACGTTTGTAATAACTCAAAGCATAATGGGTTATCCATGATTAATGCATTCTTAACATATACAGGATTCAGGTGTCATACAAGAGCAATAACATTACATTTCATTACAAGTCCGCTATCATCGTTTTGAGGATGATCTGATGAACTTAAATGTTTGATGATAGTTTAAAATTTCAGAGAGGATTTTGATTCTCTGTTTTGGAGCAAAGTCAGTCAATTTTCTGTCTTGCATGGGGGCTGGAAAACCCCATTTCCTGAGGTCAAACACGAGCTCTTTGTTAAGAAAATTGTGTTCTCGTGATCAGTTACCCGTTCGTCTTGAGTTAACTTGGTCAGGATAGTGGGTCCGATGACACTTCACGAGTCCGACAGCCTCAAGGCATGCGCTTCCTGGTCTGCTGCAAAAATGTGGCCTGACCTTCTGATTTTGGTCAGAGACCAAAAACGGCTCTCGATCAAGGTGATTCTGATCACAGGTGTCGACTCAGTTATAGGTGTCTGCATTGAGTCCCCACAATACAATAAGATTATTATGCCTCTGAAAAAGCTCAGATGATGATGTCAAGGTTTTTTGAAGTTTCTGACTGGCTAATTGACAACATTTTAGTTAATTGGAGGCACAACTGTAGAATAGTATTTAAGGAAAACCTCAAACACACTGCTTCCTTGTGTGACAACATGGGAAAATCAACAAGCCAGAATCAACAAAAAAGCCAGATTGTAATTAGCTAAATTACACTGGGAAAAAGAATAATTTTTGGAGACATGTCCTGTGGTCTGATGGAACTGAGATTGAACTGTTTGGCCATAATGACCAGTGTTAGATTTGTAGGACAAAGGGCAAAGCTTACAAGCCTAGGAACACCATCCCAACTGTGAAGTATGGGGGCGGCAGCATCATGTTGTGGGGCTGTTTTGCTGAAGCAGGGACTGGTCCACTTTACAGCATAGATGGCATCATGAAGAAAGAACATTATGTAGAAATACTGAAGCAACATCTCAAGACATCAGCCAGGAAATTAAAACTTGGCCACAAATGGGTCTTCCAAACAGACCATGACCCTAAGCATACCGCCAAATTAGTTAAATGTGCTTTAAGGACAAAAGAGTGAATGTTTTGGAGTGGCCATCACAAAGCCCTGAGCTCAATCCTGTAGAAAATTTGTGGGCAGAGTTGAAAAAGCTTGTGCTAGCAAGACAGCCTACAAATCTGACTCAGTTACACAAATTTTGTCAGGAGGAATGGGCCAAAATTCCTGCAAACTATTGTGAGAAGCTTGTGGAAGGATACACAAAACATTTGACCAAAGTTATACAGTTTAAAAGCAAAGCTAAAAAAATACCAAGGAAATGTATGTAAACTTTTGACTGTCTAGATTCAGAAATTAATAAAAAATTGTAAACGATTTAGGTAATCCTAACAGACCTAAAATAGTAAATGTTTAGTATGATTTACCATCAGACATTTTTTTTAAATGGTTATGTTTCTTTTTTTAGAGTGTATGGAAACTTCTAGTTTCAACTGTATATAAAAAACAGGCAGGAATTACTATAAATCTCAGCAGAAACAGAAGAAGTTTTTGAAGTGAATTTCCACCTTTCACTCCAGGGGGCTGTTTCATAAAAGTGGTTAAGAAAAGCGGGGATTAAAGTCAAAAACTCGACTTCAATGAGCCAAACTAAATTGGTTCTATAACAGTAAGTTGAAGATCATTTGAACTAATCTGAGTTCAGTTTAAATAATCTAGATGACTGCTCGTGCATGTTGCTGTCGTGAAACCCTGAAGGTCGAGCATAGATGCATCGATTATGTTGTGTGCTACCATGGCAACTACCAAAACAAAAAAGAGCTCTGAAATGAGACACAGCTGTTCACAGTGAGTGAGCCGCGTTTGTTTTTAGAGTTCAAACATATAATAATTTAAACATAATAATCAGAAACTACGGCTTGCAACAAAGCAAGAGAGAAGCTGACATGAAATTGCAGACTGTCTCAATTAAACCATAGGGTCACACTTTATTTTGATGGTCCGTTTGTTGAATTTAAGTTACATTGCAACTAATTCTCTTTAGATTATAAGTAGACTGTTAGGTTGGGGTTAGGGTTGAGGTTGGGGTTAGGGTTAGTGTAAGTTGACATGTACTTGCAAAGTTTCTTATAGTCAGTTAAATGTCTGTTGAAGGACTGTTAAATGTCAGTATCAACAGATATTAAGCAGACAGTCTACTAATGCTCAAATGGACCATCAAAATAAAGTGTTACCAAACATAGACCAATATCTAGGCCTATTAAAGTTAAATTAATTATTAAATACATTGAAATTGTGCTTGACTGAGCGCGCGTGCAAGAGAGAGAGCTAGAAAGAATACGCGCTTTCTGCCTGATGCTTGCAAGGAAAAGTTTTAATGCATTGCAGACTAACAGTAACATACAAAATGTGCTTAACGTCAGCACAAGAGCCGTGCATGCTCAATCGGTGGGATTTTTTTATTTGCTATGGAAACCGCTGCAGAATGCTGCGTTCCCTTTGGCACGTGTGTTTCCCACGGCCCGTGGGAAAATATCTTTATATCAAAGTGAGGCTACTGCTCGGCCCGGATTCATCTCCTGATTATTCCACTCAGAGTTTGCAGCTTTAAAGTCATTCTTTAAGAAATGTAGCCTTCTTCTTTATATCAGTCAGTGCTTTCTTAATATATTTTCTTTATTAAATTTTGTAATTCATATACCAGCTAAGTACACCCCTCACTGATCAATATTAATATTTTCTACAGAATGCTTTATAATGTTTGTGCATATACATTAGATTATTCAGTACCAAAGCAACATTTGGAATTAATCTAACAAAATATACTGAAGATCATAGTCCAAAAATTAGTATACCTAAATTAATAAGTTGGGGGGAAATATTAAGTCAAATTTTATTAAACAGGAAAAAAAATCAACATAAACATTTAAAAAATAAGTTGAAATGTTGTAGTTTGTGTTTGTTTTGTTTGCAATAACTTATTTTCATTTAAATGTATATATCGTTCTATTCTAAAAGATGTTTGGTGTATAAATATATTTACTATTAAGTGACTATAAACTTTAAACATTAACATTAAATATATATATATATATATATATATATATATATATATATATATATATATATATATATATATATATATATATATATACATATATATATAAACATTAAATCATTATTAGGAGGTTAAGTGAAATAAAATGGCATCAAATTACGGCAGGAGAATATTAACATTACTTTGTTTTTACTTACGCTCTAAAGAAACTTTTTAAAGGTAAACCCCTATTTAAAGTATTTATTATTAAGCACTAAATTAGAAAGTAATGAAAATGTTTTTTGTTTTGCTGATTTTTGCAGCCTGTTTGAACTTTAAAGTTTATATTATGTCATTACTTAATTATGTATAGCCTACTAACATATTAATTAGTAAATTATTAATAACATCAACAACAACTATATATATTTATATAATATATATGTACATAAATATATATTTATATACAGGGTGGGCCATTTATATACACCTAAATAAATTGCATTGCCTTCAGATGACCCCAAAGATAAAAGTATAAGGGGGTCAGATCGGGAGACCTTGTGGGCCATTCAACTGGCCCACGATGACCAATCCACTTTTCAGGAAACCATTCCCATTTTATTAAGGTGTACTGTATCCATATAAATGGCCCACCCTGTATATACTTTTGTGAGGTAAAACAATTTAGATTTGCTATGGCCCCAGGGCTCAATGTGTTCTTAATCCGGCCCTGACTACACTTATTTCATTTAATAAAGTTGAGTGTTGGGTTTTACAGTGTAGAAAACCAATGGAAGATTTACGTCACTTAAAAAAATCCCAGTTTATTTTGAACATGTTTTGCTTTATTTTTAAGGCACAGTGAGTGACGTCAAATTATGCACTCACTGAGCCACATCCGCTGCCATATCACATCAAAGATGTAAGCTTAGTAAGACCCTGATTAACTGGTTCAGGTGTGTTTACTTGTGGCAGAAGTTAAAATATGCAGTACAGCAATCCTCCAGGAGCGGGATTGGACACCCCTGCCATCGTGAGTGCCAAAAACAATTAGCTCAAATACCAGATGGCCAGATTTTACGTTCTTTGTATTTTTTGTTATTCTTTAATCTTCACTTTCGCTTGTCCTTTCCGAGAGCGTCATACTCTTATGTGACGGAGTTGAGGGTATGTAAGGGAAAGTTATGCTGAAACAGTAACTGAATGTTGATGCCAACCATCTGCCCAGAGCTCCAGCCAATCCAGCGATGGATTCATGCCCAGACGAACACAGGACACCAGGAACCCTCAGCGCTGATTTTACTGCAGATCATATCTTGATGTTTTATATCAGTAGACGGCTGTGGGCACAACTTGGCTCTCATGATTAATAAATGACAAACAGTCTGCAGTGAACTGACTCACCATTTTTTAGGACTGACAGAATGATGCCTGTCCTGAGCTGATATCTGTACAGGAGAACCACATTTTTGTAGTAATGGGCGATATAAACGATATGCGATATAAACGATACAAAATTGGCCTACGATAGAGATTCTAATTCTATTGCACTATCGCGATAATGCATGTTTGATGACGCAATCTACCCGCGAAATTAAGAGCAACGAGCTGCAGCCGGCTGCAACGCATCATCTTGAATAAACATGGACAGGGCTCGACAGTGCGACCATTTCGCTCGCATTTGCGACAAAAAATAGACGTGTGCGAACTGGAAAATTTATTTAGTCGCACATGTGCAATTTTCTTTTTTAATAAGCTCGATTGATAACTTAATTCACTCGGCCACGGTAAAACAACATGCTCTTCACACTAACTTATGGTGTATTACGTTGGAAATCTATTGTGACTGTAGCACATGCTGACGCTCTCAACAACAGCACTAAGCAACGCATGGCACCGAATGGCGACATGTCGCACAACTTGCGAGCCTCATGCATGGCATATCGTGGCTTGTCACACAGATTCCCACACAGCGCTTCCCACACAGATTTTACCTGGGCGGCCGATATATTATTGGGGTGGCCGTTCTGTGTTCGCAAGAAACTGAGAACTCGCCACAGACTCACATGCTCTGCATGCAGACCCACAGAGACGCGCTGGATACAGAACTGTTGTCCTGACTTTATAGCAGTTTTGAGAAGAGCGCGAAGACTAAATAGACTGATTCAGCTCATTATTTGGGGTGACAATACATCTCTTTTCCCTGG